>JARQOC010000925.1:0-55907 GCA_033576535.1 Allobates femoralis | reverse complement strand
AAGATACTAAGAACTTTTCCCTGCACAGCCTATGGACAAAAAGATTTGAAATATCTACGGTTGTGCTTGGATGAGTCAAAGTTTTAATATTCTATACTAAGGCAGAGCAAGCAATCATGGCGAAAAATAGCTTGCCCTTGCTTCTTTTAAAAGATACTAAGAACTTTTCTCATTGCAGCCAATGGCCAAAAAGATTTGAAATATCTAGGTTTGCTTGGACTGAGTAAAAGTTAATATTCTGTTATAAGGGCATGAGCTAAGTAAGACTCATGGCGAAAATAGCTTGCCCTTGCTTTCCTTAAAAGATACTGAAGAACTTTTCCTATGCACAGCCTCTAGACAAAAAGATTTGAAATATTACGTTGTGCTTGGACGGAGTCAATTTTAATATTCTGTTAAAAGGCAGAGCGCAAGAACATTCATGGAAAATAGCTTGCCTTGCTTTCTTTTAAAGATACTCAAACTTTCCATTCCAGCTAATGGCAAAAGATTGAAATATCTACGGTTTTGCTGGGACGAGTCAAAGTATTAATATTCTGTTACTAAGGGCATGAGCCTAAGTAAGATTCTGGAAAATAGCTTGCCCTTGCTTTCCTTTAAAGATATCAAGAACTTTTTCCTATTGCACAGCCTTATGACAAAAAGATTTGAAATATCTACGGTTGTGCTTGAAACTGAGTCAAAGTTTAATATTCTGTTACTAAGGGCAGAGCCTAAGTAAACTCATGGCGAAAATAGCTTGCCCTTGCTTTCTTTAAAAGATACTCAAACTTTTTCCTATTACAGCCTTATGACAAAAAGATTTGAAATATCTAGGTTTTGCTTGGGACTGAGTAAAAGTTTTAATATTCTGTTACTAAGGGCATGAGCCTAAGGAAGTCTCATGGCGAAAATACTTGCCCTTGCTTCCTTTAAAAGATACTGAAGAACTTTTCCCTATTGCACAGCCTTATGGACAAAAAGATTTGAAAATCTACGGTTTTACTTGGACTGATCAAAGTTTAATATTCTGTTACTAAGGGCATGACCTAGTAAGATTCATGGCGAAATAGCTTGCCCTTGCTTTCCTTTAAAGATATCAAGAACTTTTCCCTATTGCACAGCCTTATGACAAAAAGATTTGAAAAATCTACGGTTGTCTTGGGATGAGTAAAGTTTTAATATTCTGTTACTAAGGGCATGAGCCCAAGTAAACTCATGGCAAAATAGCTTCCTTGCTTTCTTTAAAAGATCAATAACTTTTTTCCTATTGCACAGCCTTTGCAAAGATTGAAATATCTACGGTTGTGCTTGGGACTGAGTCAAAGTTTTATATTCTGTTACTAAGGGCATGAGCTAAGTAGATCATGGCAAAATAGCTTGCCTTGCTTTCCTTTAAAAGATACTGAAGAACTTTTTCCTATGCACAGCCTCATAGACAAAAAGATTTGAAATATCTGGTTGTGCTTGGGACTGAGTAAGTTTTAATATTCTGTTACTAAGGGCAGAGCCAAGAAATTCATGGCGAAAATAGCTTGCCTTGCTTTCCTTTAAAAGATACTGAAGAACTTTCTCATTGCACAGCCTCTTAGCAAAAGATTTGAAAATCTACGGTTGTGCTTGGACTGGTCAAAGTTTTAATATTCTGTTACTAATGGCAAGAGCGCAAGCAACATTCATGGCGAAAATAGCTTGCCCTGCTTTCTTTTAAAGATACTCAAGAACTTTTTCTCAATTGCTCAGCCTAATGGCAAAAGATTTGAAATATCTACGGTTGTGTTGGGACTGAGTCAAAGTATTATATTCTTTTACTAAGGCATGAGCCTAAGTAAGACTCTGGCAAAAATAGCTTTCCCTTGCTTTCTTTAAAAGATACTAAGAACTTTTTCTAATTGCACAGCCTATAGCCAAAAAGATTTGAAATATCTACGGTTGTGCTTGGGACGGAGTCAAAGTTTTAATATTCTGTTACTAAGGGCATGAGCCAAGTAAATCATGCGAAAATAGCTTGCCCTTGCTTTCCTTTAAAAATACTGAAGAACTTTTTCCTATTGCACAGCCTCATAGACAAAAAGTTTGAAATATTACGGTTGTGCTTGGACGGAGCAAAGTTTTATATTCTTCTAGGCAGGGCGCAAATTCATGCGAAAATAGCTTGCCTTGCTTCTTTAAAGATACCAAGAATTTTTCAATTCAAGCTATGGCCAAAAAGATTTGAAATATCTACGGTTGTGCTTGGGACTGAGTCAAAGTATTAATATTCTGTTACTAAGGGCATGAGTAAGTAAGATTCGTGGCGAAAATAGCTTGCCTTGCTTTCCTTTAAAGATACTCAAGAACTTTTTCCTATTGCACAGCCTATGGACAAAAAGATTTGAAATATCTACTTTTGTGCTTGGAACTGAGTCAAAGTTTTAATATTCTTTACTAAGGGCATGACCCAAGTAACTCATGGCGAAAATAGCTTGCCTTGCTTTCTTTTAAAAGATACTAAGAACTTTTCCAATTGCACAGCCTAAGACAAAAAGATTTGAAATATCTACGGTTTGCTTGGACTGAGTCAAAGTATTAATATTCTGTTACTAAGGGCATGAGCCTAAGTAAGATCATGGCGAAAATAGCTTGCCCTTGCTTTCCTTTAAAGATACTCAAGACTTTTTCCCTATTGCACAGCCTTATGGACAAAAAGATTTGAAATATCTATGGTTTTGCTTGGGACTGAGTAAAAGTTTTAATATTCTGTTACTAAGGGCATGAGCCTAGGAAGACTCATGGCGAAAATAGCTTGCCCTTGCTTTCCTTTAAAAGATACTGAAGAACTTTTCCCATTGCACAGCCTCATAGACAAAAAGATTTGAAATATCTACGTTTGTCTTGGGACTGAGTCAAAGTTTTAATATTCTGTTACTAAGGGCATGAGCCTAAGTAAGATTCATGGCGAAAATAGCTTGCCCTTGCTTTCCTTTAAAGATACTCAAGAACTTTTTCCTATTGCACAGCCTATGACAAAAAGATTTGAAATATCTACGGTTGTGCTTGGACTGAGTCAAAGTTTAATATTCTGTTACTAAGGGCAGAGCTAAGTAAGATCATGGCGAAAATAGCTTGCCCTTGCTTTCTTTAAAAAGATACTCAAGAACTTTTTCCTATTGCACAGCCTTATGGCAAAAAGATTTGAAATATCTACGGTTGTGCTTGGACTGAGTCAAAGTTTAATATTCTGTTACTAAGGGCATGAGCCAAGAAGATTCATGGCGAAAATAGCTTGCCCTTGCTTTCCTTTAAAAGATACTCAAGAACTTTTTCCTATTGCACAGCCTTATGGACAAAAAGATTTGAAAATCTACGTTGTGCTTGGGACTGAGTCAAAGTTTAATATTCTGTTACTAAGGGCATGAGCCTAAGTAAGATCATGGCGAAAATAGCTTGCCCTTGCTTTCCTTTAAAGATACTCAAGAACTTTTCCCTATTGCACAGCCTTATGGACAAAAAGATTTGAAAATCTACGGTTGTGCTTGGGACTGAGTAAAAGTTTTAATATTCTGTTACTAAGGGCATGAGCCAAGTAAACTCATGCAAAAATAGCTTTCCTTGCTTTCTTTTAAAAGATGCTTAATAACTTTTTTCCTATTGCACAGCCTCTTAGCCAAAAGATTTGAAATATCTACGGTTGTGCTTGGGACTGAGTCAAAGTTTTAATATTCTGTTACTAAGGGCATGAGCCTAAGTAGATCATGGCAAAATAGCTTGCCCTTGCTTTCCTTTAAAAGATACTGAAGAACTTTTTCCTATTGCACAGCCTTATGGACAAAAAGATTTGAAATATCTACGGTTGTGCTTGGGACTGAGTAAAAGTTTTAATATTCTGTTACTAAGGGCATGAGCCTAAGTAAGACTCATGGCGAAAATAGCTTGCCTTGCTTTCTTTTAAAAGATCTAATAACTTTTTCCTATTGCACAGCCTCTTAGACAAAAGATTTGAAATATCTACGGTTGTGCTTGGACGGAGTCAAAAGTTTTAATATTCTGTTACTAAGGGCAGAGCCAAGCAAGATTCATGGCGAAAATAGCTTGCCCTTGCTTTCTTTAAAAGATACTAAGAACTTTTTCCTAATTGCTCAGCCTCATGCCAAAAAGATTTGAAATATCTACGGTTGTGCTTGGGACTGAGTCAAAGTATTAATATTCTGTTACTAAGGGCATGAGCCTAAGTAAGACTCATGGCGAAAATAGCTTGCCCTTGCTTTCTTTAAAAGATACTGAAGAACTTTTTCCCTATTGCACAGCCTCAAGACAAAAAGATTTGAAATATCTACGGTTGTGCTTGGACGGAGTCAAAGTTTTAATATTCTATTACTAAGGGCAAGAGCGCAAGCAACATTCATGGCGAAAAATAGCTTGCCCTTGCTTTCTTTTAAAAGATACTCAAGAACTTTTTCTCAATTGCACAGCCTAATGGCCAAAAAGATTTGAAATATCTACGGTTGTGCTTGGGACTGAGTCAAAGTATTAATATTCTGTTACTAAGGGCATGAGCCTAAGTAAGACTCATGGCGAAAATAGCTTGCCTTGCTTTCCTTTAAAAGATACTCAAGTACTTTTTCCCTATTGCACAGCCTTATGGACAAAAAGATTTGAAATATCTACGGTTTTGCTTGGGACTGAGTCAAAGTTTTAATATTCTGTTACTAAGGGCATGAGCCTAAGTAAATCATGGCGAAAATAGCTTGCCCTTGCTTTCTTTTAAAAGATACTAAGAACTTTTTCCTATTGCACAGCCTCATAGCCAAAAAGATTTGAAATATCTACGGTTGTGCTTGGACGGAGTCAAAGTTTAATATTCTGTTACTAAGGGCAGAGCCTAAGTAAGATTCATGGCAAAAATAGCTTGCCCTTGCTTTCTTTAAAAGATACTCAAGAACTTTTTCCATTGCCAGCCTAGCCAAAAAGATTTGAAATATCTACGGTTGTGCTTGGGACGAGTCAAAGTTTTAATATTCTGTTACTAAGGGCATGAGCAGTAAGATTCTGCGAAAATAGCTTGCCTTGCTTTCTTTAAAGATACTCAAGAACTTTTTCCTATTGAAGCCTTAGACAAAAGATTTGAAATATCTCGGTTGTGCTTGGACTGAGTCAAAGTATTAATATTCGTTACTAAGGGCATGAGCCTAAGTAAGACTCATGGCGAAAATAGCTTGCCCTTGCTTTCTTTAAAAGATACTCAAGAACTTTTTCTATTGCACAGCCTATGACAAAAAGATTTGAAATATCTACGGTTTGCTTGGATGAGTAAAGTTTTAATATTCTGTTACTAAGGGCATGAGCCAAGAAGTCATGCGAAAATAGCTTGCCCTTGCTTTCTTTAAAAGATACTCAAGAACTTTTCCTATTGCACAGCCTTATGGCAAAAAGATTTGAAAATCTACGGTTGTGCTTGGGATGAGTCAAAGTTTTAATATTCTGTTACTAAGGGCATGAGCCTAAGTAAGATCATGGCGAAAATAGCTTGCCCTTGCTTTCCTTTAAAGATACTCAAGAACTTTTCCCTATTGCACAGCCTTATGGACAAAAAGATTTGAAATATCTAGGTTTTGCTTGGGACTGAGTAAAGTTTTAATATTCTGTTACTAAGGGCATGAGCCAAGAAAACTCATGGCAAAATAGCTTCCTTGCTTTCTTTAAAAGATCTAAAACTTTTTCCTATTGCACAGCCTCTAGCAAAAAGATTTGAAATATCTACGGTTGTGCTTGGGATGAGTCAAAGTTTTAATATTCTGTTACTAAGGAGAGCCTAGTAGATCTGCAAAATAGCTTGCCCTTGCTTTCCTTAAAGATCAAGAACTTTTCCTATGCACAGTATGGACAAAAAGATTGATATTCGTTTGCTTGGGAGAGTAAAGTTTTAATATTCTTTACTAAGGCAGAGCAAGAAATCATGGAATAGCTTCCCTGCTTTCTTTAAAATTAAAACTTTTCTATGAAGCTAGCCAAAAATGAAATTACGTTGTGCTTGGAGAGTCAAAGTTAATATTCTTTAAAGCCCCCCCCCCCCCCCCCCCCCCCCCCCCCCCCCCCCCCCCCCCCCCCCCCCCCCCCCCCCCCCCCCCCCCCCCCCCCCCCCCCCCCCCCCCCCCCCCCCCCCCCCCCCCCCCCCCCCCCCCCCCCCCCCCCCCCCCCCCCCCCCCCCCCCCCCCCCCCCCCCCCCCCCCCCCCCTTTCCCTTTAAAAACTAAGAATTTTCCTTGAGCTTTGACAAAAAGATTTAAATATTTACTGGCTTGACAGTCAATTATAAATATTTTTACTATGGCTGGAAGAGTTATCTTAATAGCTGCCTTCTAAGAAATATGTTTTTTTTTTCTTTTAACCCTTTTTTAAAAATTTTTAAAAAAAAACCCCCCCCCTTTAAAAAAAAATTTTTTAAAATTTTAAAAGGGAAAATTTTGGGAAAAAAAAAAAATTTTTTTTTCCCTTTTTTAAAAAATTTTTTTTTAAAATTTTTTTTCCCAAAAACCAAAAATTTTTTTTTCCCCTTTTTTTTTTTTAAAAAAAAAATTTTTTTTTTTTAAAAAAAAAAATTTTTTTTTGGGGTTTTTGGGGGGGGAAAAAAAAAAATTTTTTTAAAAAAAAACCCCCAAAAAAAAAATTTTTCCCTTTTTTTAAAAAAAAAAAAAAAAATTTTTTTTTGGAAAAAAGGAAAAAGGGGTTTTTTCCCTTTTTTTTTTGGGGCCCCCTTTTTTTTTTTTCCCCTTTTCCCCAAAAAAACCCCCCCTTTTTTTTAAAAAAAAAAAAAAATTTTTTTTTGGCCCCAAAAAAAAAAAATTTTTTTTAAGGGTTTTTTAAAACCCCCCCCAAAAAATTTTTTTAAAAAAATTAAAAAGGAAAAAAATTTTTTTCCCCCTTGTTTTCCTTTTAAAAAATTTTGGTTTTTAAAAAAAAAGGGGGAAAAAAAAAAAATTTTTTTTTTTTTTTGGGGAAAAAATTTTTAATTTTTTTTGGGCAAACCAAAAAAAACCCCCCCTTTTTTTTTTTAAAAAAAGGGGTTTTTTTTTTAAAAAAAAGGGAAAAAAAATTTTTTTGGCTTTTTTTTTTTAAAAAAAAATTTTTTTTCCAAAAAAAAAAAAAAAACCCCCCCGGTTTTTTAAAAAAAACCAAAATTTTTAAAAAGCAAAAAAAAAAGGGTTTTTTTTTTGGGCCGGGGTTTAAAAAAAAAATTTTTTAATTCCCCCGGGAAATTTTTTTTTTTTGGGAAATTGGGGGTTTTTTTTAAAAAATTTTAATATTTTTTAAAAAGAAAGGGAAAAGGAAAAAAAATTTTGGTTTTTAAAATTTTAAAAGTTTTTAAAAATTTTTTCCCCCCCCCCAAAAAAAAAAAATTTTTTTGGGGGGGGGAAAATTTTTTAAAAATTTAAAGTAAAAACCCAAAAATTTTTAAAAAATTTTTTAAAAAATTTTTTTTAAAAAAAAATTTAAAAATTTTTAAAAAACCCTTTTTAAAAATTTTTGGAAAAACCCCCGGGGGGAAAAAAAAAAAAAAAGGGGGGGGCCCCCTTTTTTTTTTTTTTTGGGGGGGGTTTTTAAAAAAAAATTTAAAAATTTTTAAAAACCCAAAAATTTTTTTTTTTTTAAAAGGGGCCCCCCTTTTTTTTTAAAAAACCCCCCTTTTTAAAAAATTTTTTTCTCCTTAAAAAAAAATTTTTTTTTTTTTCCCCCCGGGTTTTTAAAATTTTTTAGGGGGTTTTTTTTTTTTTTTTTTTTAAAAAAACCCTTTTGGGGTCTTAAAAATTTGTTTTAAAAATTTTTGGGGGCCCCCAAAAATTTTAAAAAAAAAGGGAAAAGGGGGAAAAAAAATTTTTTCTTTTTAAAAAAAAAAAACCTTTTTCCCCTTTTCCAAAAAAAAAAAAAATTTTTTTTTTAAAAAAAACCCGTTTTTTTTTTAATTTTTTAAAAAAAATTTTTTTTTTTTAAAAAAATTTTTTTTTTCCCCCCCTTTTTTTTTTAAAAAAATTTTTTTTTTGGGGGGAAAAATTTTAAATTTTTTTTTTGGGAATTTTTTTGGGAAAAAAAAAAAAAAAAGGGGCCCAAAAGTTTTTTGGTTTTTTTTTTTTCCCCCCAAAAAAAAAAATTTAAAAAATTTATTTTTCCCCCAAAAAAACCCCAAATTTTTTTTTTTGGGGGGGGGAAAAAAAAAATTATGGGTTTTTTTTTTTAAAAAAAAAAAAATTTTCCAAAAATTTTTTTTTCCCCAAAAAAAAAAAAAAAAAAGGGGGTTAAAAATTTTTTTTTTTTGGGGGAAAAAAAAAAATTTTTTTAAAAAAGCCCCCCCTTTTTTTAAAAAAAATTTTCCCCTTTAAAAAAAAAATTTTAAAAAAATTTGGGGGAAAAATTTTTTTGGGGGGGGGGGAAAAAAAAAAAAATTTTTTTTTAAAAAAAAAAAAATTTTTTTTTTTTTTTAAAAAAAAAAATTTTTTTTAAAAAAAAAAAAATTTTAAAAAAATTTTTAAATTTTTTTTTTTTAAAAAAAAATTTTTAAAAAATTTTAAAAAAAAAAAAATTTTTTTCCCCTTTTTTAAAACCTTTTTCCCCCAAAAAATTTTTGGAAAAAAAAAAAAAATTTTTTTTTTTTTTTTAAAAATTTTTTAAAATTGGGGGGTTTTTAAAAAAAAAAACCCCCTTTTTTTTTTTTCCCCCCCCCTTTTTTTTTTGTTTTAAAAAAAAAAAATTTTTTTTTTTTTTTTTTTTTTAAAAAAAATTTTTTTTAAATTTTTTGGGAAAAAAAAAAATTTTTTCCCTTTTTCCTTTGGGAAAAAAAAAAATTTTTTTTAAAACCCCCCCCAAAAAAAAATTTAAAAAATTTTTTTGGGGGGGGAAAATTTAAAAATTTTTAAAAAAAAAAAAGGGGGCCCCAAATTTTCCCCTTTTTTTTGGGGCCCTTTTTTTTTTAAAAATTTAAAAAAAAAATTTTTTTTTTTTTTAAAAAGGGGAAAAAAAGTTTTGGGGTTTTTAAAAAAAAGGGAAAAAAAAAACCGGGTTTATTTTCCTTTTTATAAAAAATTTTTTTTTAAATTTAAAAAAAAAATTTTTTTTTTTTTTTGGGTTTTTTCGGGAAAGGAAAAAATTTTTTGGGGTTTTTTTAAAAGAAAGAAAAAAAAAACCCCCAAAAAACCCTTTTTTTTTAAAAAATTTTTAAAAATTTTTTTTTTTCCCCCCCCCCAAAAAAAAAAATTTTTAAAATTTTTGGGTTTTGGGGGAAATTAAAAAATTTTTTGGTTTTTTTAAAAAACCGGGGGAAGTTTTGGAAAAAAAAACTTCCCTTTTTCCCTTTTAAAAAAAAAATTTTTTCCCTTTTTAAAAAATTTGGAAAAAAATTTTGGGGTTTTTTTTTAAAAAAGGTTCAAAGTTTTTTTTTTGGGGGGGGTTTTTGAAAGTTTTGGGGGTTTTTTTTTTTAAAATTTTTTTCCCCCCCCAAAGAAAAAAAAAAAAAATTTTCCGGGGGGAAAAAAAAAAAAAAAATTTTTTCCTTTTTTTCCCTCAAAAAAAAGGTTTTCCTTTTTTAAATTTTTTTTCCCCCCCCCCCCTTTTTTTTTTTTTTTTAAAAAAAAAAAATTTTTTTTTGGGGGAAAAAATTTTAAAAAAAAAAAGGGGGGTTTTTAAAGGGGGGAAAATTTTTTTTTTTTTAAAAAACCCCTTTTTTTCCAATTTTTTTTTGGGAAAAAAAAATTTTTTTTTAAAAAAAAAAGGGGTTAAACCCAAAATTTTAAAAAAAATTTTCCTTTTTTTTTAAAAAAAAAAAAAAAAATTTTTTTTTTTTTTAAAAAAAATTTTTTGGGGGGGTTTTTTTTAATTTTAAAAAAAAATTTTTTTCCCAAGGGTTTTTAAAAAATTTTAAAAAAAAAAAAAAATTTTTTTTTTTTAAAAAAAAAAATTTTCCCCCTTTTTTTTTCCCCCCGGGGAAAAAAAAAAAATTACTTTTTTTTTTAAAGGAAAAAAAAAAAAAAATTTTTTTTTTTTTTTTTCCCCCCGGGAAAAAAAAAAAGGGGGGTTTTTTTTGGGAAAAAAAAATTTTTTAAAATTTTTTTTTTAAAAAAAAATTTAAAAAACGGGGGGTTTTTTAAAAAAAAAATTTTTTTCCCCCCCAAAAAAAAAAATTTTTGGGGAAAAACCCCCGTTTTAAAAAAAATTTTAAAATTTTTTTTTGGGGGGGAAAAATTTTTTAAAAAAAAAACTTTTTAAAATTTTTTTTTTTTTTTTTTTAAAAAAAATTTTTTTCCCTTCCAAAAAAATTTTTTTAAAAAATTTTTTGGTTTTCCCTTTAAAGGGGGTTTAAAAAATTTTTAAAAAAAATTTTTTTTTTAAAAAAAAATTTTTTTTAAAAAAAAATTTTTAAACTAACCCAAAAAAACCCCCTTTTTTTTTTTTTTTTGGGCTTTTAAAAGGGTTTTTTTTTTAAAAAAGGGAAAAAATTTTTTTCCCCGGGGGGTTTTTTTTTTTTGGGGGGCCCAAAAACCCTTTTCCAAAAACCCCCCTTTTTTTTTTGGGGGGGTTTTTTAAAAAACCCCAAAAAAAAAAAAACCAATTTTTTTTTTTTTAAAAAATTTTTTTTAAAAAAAAAAAAACCCCCCCCAAAAAAAATTTTTTTCCCCTTTTTTTTTAAAAAAAAAAAAAATTTTATTGAAAAATTTTAAAAAAAAAAAAAATTTTTTTTTTTTTTTTAAAAGGTTTTTTTTAAAAAAACTTTTTTTAAAAAAAAAAATTTTCCTTTTTTTTTTAAAAAAAAAAAAATTTTTTATTAAATTTTTTTAAAAAAAAAAGGGGAAAACTATTTTCCCCTTTTTAAAAAATTTTTTATAAAAAAAAAACAAACCAAACCCAAAACCCCGTAAATTTTTTCCCCTTTTTTTTTTTAAAAAGGGGGAAAAAAAATTTTTTTTTTAAAAAAATTTTTTTTTTTGGGTTTTGCCCCCCCCAAAAAATTAAAAATTTTAAGGGGAAAAAAGGGGTTTTCTTTTTTTTTTTCCCTTTTTTTAAAAGGAAAAAACCTTTTTAAAAAACCCAAAAAAAAAAAAAGGGGGGGGGAAAAAAATTTTTTTTAAATTTTTTAAACTGGGGGCCCGGGGAAAAAAATTTTTTTTTTTTTTTTTAAAAGAATTAAAAATTTTTCCCCCCAAAAGGGAAAAAAAAATTTTTTGGGGTTTTTGGGTTGGGTTTTTTTTTTAAAATAAAAAAAAAAAGGGGGGGTTTTTTTTTTCCCCTTTTTTTTTTAAAAAAAAATTTTCCCCCTTTTTAAAAAAAAAAAGTTTTTTTTAAGGTTGGGGGGAAAAAAAATTTTTTTTCCCCCCAAAAAACCCCAAAAAATTTTTCCCCTTTTTTTAAAAAAAATTTTTTTTTTTTAAAAAAAAGGGGGGGTTTTTTTTTTTTTCCCAAACGGAAAAAAATTTTAAACCCCGTTTTTTTAAAAAAATTTTTTTTTTTTTTTTAAAAAAAAAAAAAAAAAAAATTTTTTTTTAAAAAAAAAAATTAAATTTTTTTTAAACAAAATTAAATTTTTAAATTTTTTGGGGGGTTAAAAAAATTTTTTGGGGGAAAATTTTTTTTTTTAAAAAAAAAAAAAAATTTTTTAAACCCCAAAAAATTTTTTTTTCCCTTTTTTTAAAAAAAAAATTTTTTTTTTCCCCCAAAAAAAATTTTAAAATTTTTTTAAAAAAAATTTTTTGGGGTTTTTTAAAAATTTTTAAAAAAAATTTTTTGGGCCCCCGGAAAAAGGGTTTAAATTTTTTTTTTAAAAAAAAATTTTAAAAAAATTTTTTTTAAAAATTTTTTTAGGGGAAAAAAAATTCCTTTTTTAAAAAAAAAAAACCCCCCCCCCCCCTTTTTTTTTTTTTTTTTTAAAATTTAAATTTTTAAACCCTTTTGGTTTTTTTTTGGGGAAAAAAAAAATTTTTTTTTTTTTTTTTAAAAAAAAAAAAAATTTTTTTTTTTTTTTTAACCCCTCTTTTAAAAAAAAAAAAAAATTTTTTTAAAAACCGAAAATTTTTAAAAATTTTTTTTGGGGGAAAAAAAAATTTCGGGGAAAATTTTTTTTTTTTTTTTTAAAATTTTTTAAAGGGGATAACCAAATAAAAAATTTTTTTTTTCCCGGGGGGTTTTTTTAAAATTTTTTTGGGCCCGGGGTTTGGAAAAAAAAATTTTTTTTTTTTTTAAAAAAACCCCCCCCCCAAAAATCTTTCCAAAAAAGAAATTTTAAATTTTGGGGGGCCCAAGAAATTTTAATATTTTTTTTGGGCCCCCAAAAAAAAAGGGGTTTTTTTTTTTTTTAAAAAAAAAAAATTTTTTTCCCTTCCCCCCCCCCAAAAAAAAAAAAAAAAATTTTTTTTTTTAAAAAAATTTTTTTTAAAAAATTTTTTTTTTAAAGGGGCCCGGAAAAATTCTTTTTTTTTTCCCCCCAAATTTTTAAAATTTTCCCTTAAAACCCTTAAAAAAAAATTTAAAATTTTTTTTTCCCCCCAAATTTTAAATTTTTTGGGGAAAGGGGGGGAAAAAAAATTTTAAAAAATTTAAAAAAAAATTTTAAAAAAAAAAAAATTTTTTCCCTTTCCCCCCCAAAAAAAAAAAAAAAAATTTTTTTTTTTTTTCCCCCCCAAAAAAAAAAAAGGGAAAAAGGTTTTTTTTAAAAAAAGCGGGGTTTTTTAAAAATTTTAAAATTTTTTTTAAACCAAAAAAAAATTTTAAAACCCGGGGCCCTTTTTTTTTTCCCCTTTTTTGGGGGGTTTTTTTTTTAAAAAAGGGAAAAAGGCTTTTTTTTCCCTTTTTTTTTTTTTTAAAAAAATTTAAAAAAAATTTAAAAAAAAAAAGGTTTTTTAAATTTAAAAATTTTTTTTTTTTTTTAAAAAATTTTTTTTTTAAAAAAAGGGGGGGGCCCCCCCCCCTTTTTTTAAAAGGTTGGGTTTTTTTAAAATTTAAAAAAAAAAAAATTTTTTTTTTAAAATTAAAAAATTTTAAAAATTTTTTAAACAAAAAAAAAAAAAGGGGGGGTTTTTTTCCCCTTGTTTTTTTTTTTTCCCCGAAAAAAAAAAAAAACCCCCCCAAAAAAATTTAAAAATTTTTTAAATTTTTTTTTTAAAAAGGGTAAAAAATTTTTTTTTTGGGGGAAAAAGGGGTTTTTAAAAAAAACCTTCCAATTCCTTTTCCCTTTTAAAAAAAAAAAATTTTTTTCCCCCAAAACCCAAAGGAAAATTTTAAATTTTTCCAAGGTTGTGCGGGAAAAAAAATTTTAAAAAAAAAAAAAAAGGGGGGGTTTTTTCCCCCTTTTTTTAAAAAAAAAAAAATTTTTAAAAAACCCCTTTTTAAAAAATTTTTGGGGGGTTTTTGGGGGAAAAAAAAAATTTTTTTAAAAAGGAAAAAGGGGGAAATTTTTGGGGGGGGAAAAAACCTTGCCCTTTTCCAAAAAAAAAATTTTTCCCCCCCAAAAATTTTAAAAAAAAATTTTTGGGAAATTTTTTTGGGGGGGGGAAATTTTTAAAAAAAGAAGGGGGGGAAAAAAAAGGCCTTTTGGGGAAAATTTTTTTTTTTTTTAAAATTTTTTTTTTAAAAAAAAAAAATTTTTTTTTTCCTTTGGGGGTTTGAGTTTTTTTAAAAAAAAAGGGGTTTTTCCAAGGAAATTTTTTAAAACCTTTTTTTTTAAAAATTTAAAATCCCCCCTTTAAAACCAAATTTTTTTTAAAAAATTTCCTTGGGTTTTTAAAATTTTTAAAAACCAAAAATTTTTTTCCCTTTTTTTTTTGGGGGGTTTTTTTTTAAAAAATTTTTTTTTTTTTTTAAAAAAAAAAAATTTTTTTTTCCTTTTTTTTTTTAAAAAAAAAAAAAAAGGGGTTTTAAATTTAAAAACCCCAAAAATTTTTTTTTTAAAAAAAAAAACCCCCCTTTTTTAAAAATTTTTAAAAAATTGAAAAAAAAAGGTTTGAAAATTTTTAAAAAAAAAAATTTTTTTTGGGGGGGTTTTTTGGGTTTTTGGAAAAAAAAAAACCCCTTTTTAATTTAAAAAACCCAAAATTTTTTTTTTGAAAAAGGGGGAAAAAAAAAATTTTTTAAAATTTGGGGGGGGAAATTTTTTTTTTTTGGGTTCCCCTTGGGAAAAAAAATTTTTTTTTCCCCCCTTTTTAAAAAATTTTAATTTTTTTTTTTTTTCCCCAAAAAAAAAATTTTTTTTTTTGGGGGGAAAAAAAATTTCCCCCCCCCCAAAAATTTTTTTGGAAAAAAATTTTTTTTTTTAAAAAAAAAAAAAAAATTTTTTTCCCCCCCCCAAAAAAAAAAAATTTTTTTTTTTAAAAAAAAAATTTTTTTTTTGGGGGGGTTTTAAAAGGGAAAAATTTTTCCCCTTTTCCCAAAAAAAAATTTTTTTTTTTGGGGGGCCCCCCAAAAAAAAAAATTTTTAAATTTTTGGGGGCCGGGGGGTTTTTTTTTTTTTTTTGGGGGAAAAATTTTTTTTCCCCCCCCAAAAAAAATTTTTAAAAATTTTTCCCCCCCTTTTTTAAAAAAAATTTTTTTTAAAAGGGGCGGGAAAAAAAAAAATTTAATTTTTTTTTTTTTTAAAAATTTTTTTAAAAAAACCCCCCCCTTTAAAAAAAAAAATTTTTTCCCCGGGGCCCCAAAAAAAAAATTTTAAATATTTTTTGGGGGAAAAACCTTTTTTTTTTTTAAAAAAAAAAAAAAAACCCCCCCCCAAAAAAAAATTTAAAATTTTTTCCCTTTCCCCGGGAAAAAAATTTAAAAATTTTAAAAGGAAAAGGGGGGAAATTTTTTTTAAAAAATTTTTTTCTGGGGGCCGGGTTAAAAAAACAAAAATTTCCCCCCCTTTTTTTTTTAAAACCCTTTTCCCTTTTGGGGCCCCGGGAAAAAAGGTTTTGAAAAATTTTTTTCCCGGGGTTTTTCCCCCTTTTTTTTTTTTTTGGGGCCAAAAAAAATTTTGGGGAAAACCCCCCTTTTTTAAAAACTTTTTTTTTCCCTTTAAAAGGGGGTTTTTTAAAAATTTTTAAAAAAAAAGGGGTTTTTTTAAAAAATTTTTTTTTCCCCCAAAAGGGGAAATTAAAATTTAAAAAAAACCCTTTTTTTTTAAAATTTTTTAATAATTTTTCCTTTAAAAATTTTTAAAAATTTTTAAAAAAAAAGGGGGTTTTTGGGGGAAAAAATTTTTTTTTTAAAAAAAAATTTTTTTTTAAAAAAAAAAAAATTTTTTTTTTTTTGGGGGGGGGTTTTTAAAAAAACCCTTTTTAAAAAAGAAAAAAAATTTTGTTTTTTACAAAAAAAAATTTTTTTTAAAAAAAAAAAAAACCCCCAAAAAAAAAAAATTTTTTTTTTTTAAAAATTTTAAAAAAACCCCTTTTTAAAAAAAGGGGAAAATTTTGGGGGGGGAAATTTAAAAAAATTTTAAAAAATTTTTCTAAAAAACAAAAATTTTTTTTTTTTCCCCTTTTCCCAAAAAAAAATTTCCCCTTTTTTTTTAAAAAAAAAAAAATTTTCCCTTTGGGGGGCCCTTTTTTTTTTTTTAAAAAAACCCCCCCCAAAAAACCCCGGAAAAAATTTTTTTTTTTTTAAAAAAAAAAAATTTTTTTTTTTTAAAAATTTAAAAAAAGTTTTAAAAAATTTTTTTTTTAAAAAAAAAATTTCTTTTACTGGGGCCCCCAAAAATTTTTTTGGGGGGGGCCCCCCTTAAAAAAGGGTTTTTTTTTTAAAAAACCAAAAAAAAAAATTTTTTCCCCTTTTTTTTCCCCCCTTTTTAAAAAAATTTTTTTTCCCTTAAAAAAAAAAATTTTTTAAAAATTTTTTTTTTCCAAAAAAAAAAAAATTTTTTTTTTAAAAAAGAAAAAAATTTTTTTAAAGGGTTTCCCCTTTTTAAAAAAATTTTTTTAAATTGGGGAAAAAAATTTTTAAAATTTTTTTCCCTTTTTTTAAAAAAAAAAAATTTTTTTTTTAAAAAAGGGCCCCTTTTTAAATTTTTTACGGGGCCTTTTAAAAGGTTTTTAAAAAATTTTTTCCCCCCCAAGCCCAACCAAGAAAAAAAAAATTTTAAAAACCCTTTTTAAAAAAAAAAATTTTTTTTTTTAAAAAACCCCAAAAAAAAATTTTTTTGGGAATTTTTTTCCCTTGGGGTTAAAAAAATTTTTTTTTTTCCCCCCAAACCAAAAAAAACCCCCCGGGAAAAAAACCCCTTTTTTTAAAAAAAATTTTTTTTTTTCCCCCCCAAAAAAAAACCAAAATTTTTTTAATTTTTTTTTTAAAAAAAAATTTTTTAAAAGGGACCCCAAAAAAAAAATTTTTTTGGGTTTTTTAAATAAAAAAAGGGTTTTTTTTAAAAAAGGAAAAAAATTTGTTTTTGGTTTTTTGGGGGGAAAAATTTAAAAATTTTAAAAAAAAAACCTTTAAAAAAAAAAATTTTTTTCCCCTTTTTTTTTTTGGGTTCCCTTAAAAATTTTTTTTTAAAAAACCCGGGGGGGAAAATTCCCGGTTTTTTTTTCCCCCCCCTTTTTTTTTTTTTTTAAAAAAAGGTTTTTTTTTCCCGGGCCCCGGGAAAAAAAAATTTTTTTTTTTTTTTAAAAAACCCCCAAAAAAAATTTTTGAATTTTTTTTTTTTTTTTTTTAAAATTTTTTAAAAAAAAAGGGGGGGAAAAATTTGGGGGAAAAAGGGGTTGTTTTTTTTAAAAAAAAAAAAAAAAACCCAAGGGCAAAATTTTTTTAAAAAAATTTTTCAAAAGGGGGGAAAAAAAAATTTTTTTTTTTTCCCGGGGGAAAAAAAAAATTTTTTTTAAAAAAAGGCTTTTTTTTTTAAAAAAAAATTTTTAAAAACCCCCCCCTTTTTAAAAAAATTTTTTCCTTTTTTCAAAAAAAAAATTTTTTTTTAAACCCCGGGGGTTTTAAAATTTGCCGGGGAAAAAGGGAAATTTTTTTTAAAAAAAAAACCCCTTATTTTTTTTAAAAAATTTTTTTTTTTTTGGATCAAAAAAATTTTAAAAAAACCAAACCTTTTTAAAAATTTGGTTTTTTTTTTTTTAAAAAAAAAAGGGGCAATTTTTTTTAATTTTGGGGGTTTTTAAAAAAATTTTTTTTTAAAGAAAAAAATTTAAAAAAAAAAACCCCCCCTTTTTTTTTAAAATTTTTTGGGGGAAAAAAATTTTTGGTTTTTTTTTTTCCCCCCCTAAAAGAAAAAAAAATTTTTTTTGGGCCAAAAAATTTTCTTTTTTTGGGAAGGGGCCTTTAAAAAAAAGGGGAAAAATTTTTTTTTTAAAAAAAAAAGTATTTTTTTTTTTTTTCCCCCCCCCCAAAAAAAAATTTTTAAAAACCTTTTTTGTTTAAAAAAAATTTTTTAAAATTTTTTTTTCCATAAGGGGGTTTAAAAAATTGCCCCCCCAAAAAAAAAATTTTTTAAAAATTTTTTTTCCCCCAAAAAAGGAAAAAAATTTAAAACCCCCCCCCGGGGGGATTTTTTTTTTTTTTTTGGGGGCAAAAAAAAAAATTTTGGGAAAAAAAAAAAATTTTTTTTTGAAAAGGTTTTCCTTTCCCCCAAAAAAAAAAAAAACCCCCTTTTTTAAAAAAAATTTTTAAAATTTTTTTTTTTGGGGGAAAAAAGGGGGGGGGAAAAAGAAAAAAAAAGGAAAAACCTTTTTTACTTTTTTTTAAAAAAAATTTTTTTTTCCAGCCCCAAAAAAAAATTTTTTTAAATTTTGGGGCCCCAAAAATTTTAAAAAGTTTTGGGGGTTTTAAAAAAAGGGAAACCGGGGCCCCGGGTTTTTTTTTTTCCCCCAAGCCCTTTTTAAAATTTTCCCCCAAAAAAAAAAAAAATTTTTAAAAATTTTTTGGGGGGGTTTTTTTAAAAATTTTAAAAAATTTAAAAGGGGAAAAACCCCCTTTTTTAAAAAGGGGTTTTTTTTTTTTAAAAAAAAAAAAATTTTTTCCCCCCCCTTTTTTAAAAAAATTTTTTTTTTTCCGGGGGTTGGGAAAACCCCCTTTTTTTTTTAAAAAAGGGGGGTTTTTTTCCCGGGGGAAAAACCCCCCTTTTTTTAAAAAAATTTTTTTAAAAATTTTTCCCCCCCCAAAAAAAAAAAAAATTTTAAAAAAAAGGGGGTTTTTAAAAATTAAAAAAATTTGTTTTTTAAAAAAAAAAAACCCCCGGCCCCCTTTTTAACCTTTTTTTTAAAAAAAACCCCTTTTAAAAAAAAATAAAAAAAAAGGGCCTGGGGAAAAAGGGGCCCAAAAAAAAATTTTTTTTCCGGGGCCCCCCCCCGGGTCCTTTTTTTTCCCCGGTTTTTCCCAAAAAAAAGGGGTTTTTTTCCCTTTTTTTTTTAAAAAAAAAATTTAAAAAAAAACCCCCCAAAAAATTTTTTTTTTTTTCCCCCCGGGGGCCCAAAAAAATTAAAAAACCCGGTTTTTTTTTTAAAAAAATTTTTTTTTCCCCTTGGGGGGGGGGGAAAATTTTTTAAAACCTTTTTTTTGGGGGGGGAAAAATTTTTTGGGGAAAAAAAAAACCCCCGGGAAAAAGGGGGTTTTTTTTAAAATTAAAACCCCCTTTTCCCCCCGGAATTTTTAAAATTTGGGGGGGGGAAAATTTTTAAAATTTTTTTCCCGGGCAAAAAAACCCCCCCGGGGGGGGGTTTTTTTTTTTTTAAAAAAAAAGGGCCCCAAAAAAAAAAAAAAAGGAAAAAGGGGGGGGAATTTAAAAAAATTTTTTGGGGGGGCCCCCCCAAAAGGGGGCCCAAAAAACCCCCCCAAAAAAACCCCAAAAAACCCCCCGGAACCCGGGGGGGGGGCCCCCCCCCCGGGGGGCCCCCCGGAAAAAGGGCCCGGGGGCCCCCCCCCCCCCGGGGGGGGGTTTTCCCCGGGCCCCCTTTAAAAACCCCCCGGGGGCCAAAACAAAAAAAAAAGGGGGGGGGAAAAACCCCCTTTAAAGGGCCGGGGAAAAAAACCAGGGCCCCCTTTTTTTTTGGGGTTTTTTTTTTTCCCGGGCCCCCTTTTGGGGGGGCCCCCGGGTTTGTTTTTTTTTTTTCCCTTTTAAAAGGGGGGGGGGGAAAAAAGGGGCCCCCTTTTTTTTTGGGGGGTTTTTTTTTTCCCCCCTTTTCCCCCCTTTTTTTTTCCCCCCGGGGGGGGCCCCCCCCTTTTTTGGGGGGCCCGGGTCCCCCTTTTGGGGGCCCCCCCCCCCCTTTTTTGGGGGTTTTTTCCCCTTTTTTCCCCCCCCGGGGAAAAAGGTTGGGGGGGGGGAAAATTTTTTTTCCCTGGGCCCGGGCCGGGGGCCAAAAATTTTTTCCCCTTTTTTTTTTGGGGGAAAATTTTTTTTTTTTGGGCCCCAAAAAAATTTTTTTGGGTTTCCCGGGGGGGGGAAAATTTTTTTTTTTTAAAAATTTTTTTTTTTTTGGGGGCCCCCAAAATTTCCCCGGGGTTTTTTTTTGGGGGGTTTTCCTTTTCCCCCTTTTTGGGGTTTTTTTTGGGGGGGGGGGGGGGTTTTTTTTTTTTTTCCCCCGGGGGGCCCCCCCCCGGCCCCCCCCCCCCCTTTTTTTTTTAAAAAACCCCCCCTTACCCCCCCAAAATTTTGGTTTGGGGAAATTTTTTCTTGGCCCGGGTTTTTTTTGGGGGGGAAAGGGCCCCCAAAAAAAATTTTTAAAAAATTTTTTAAATTTTTTTTTTTTAACCCGGGTTTTTTTCCCCCCAAAAAAAAATTTTTTTTGGGGGGGGTTTTTTTTGGGGGGTTTTTAAAAAAAAGGGGGGGGGGGGTTTTTTTTAAAAACCCGGGGTTTTTAAAATTAACTGAAAATTTTTTTTTAAAGAAAAAAAAAATTTTTTCCCCCCGGGTTTCCTTTTAAATTTTTAAATTTTTTTGGGGGGGGCCCCAAAAAAAGGGAAAATTTTTCCCCCGGGGTTTTTTTTTTGGGAAGGGGGAATTTTTAAACCCCCCCAAAAAAAAAAATTTTTTTTTTTTAAAAAAAATTTTTTTTTTTTTGGGGGTTTTTTTGGGCCCTTTAAAAGGGGGGGGAAAATTGCCCCCAAAAAAAATTTTTTCCTTTCCCTTTCCCCCTTTTTTTTTAAAAAAAAAAATTTAAATTTTTTTCCGGAAAAAAAGGTTTTTTAAAAAAAAAATTTTTTTTTAAAAAACCCCCCAAAAAAACCTTTTTTTTTTAATTTTTTTTTTTTTTTTTAAAAGGCCCTTTTTTAAAAAGGGGTTTAAAAAAGGGGTTTTTGGAAAAATCTTTTTTTTTCCCCTTTAAAAAAAAAAAAAACCCCCGGAAAAAAATTTTTTTTTTAAAAAAAAAGGGGTTTTTTTAAAAAAAATTTTCAAAAAAAAAAAAATTTTTTGGCCAAAAAAGGGGTTTTTTTTTTTTTTAAAAAAAAAACCCCCCAAAAAAAAAAAATTTTTTTTTCCCCTTTTTTTTTTTTAAAAAATTTTTTTTTTTTTTTCCCCCCAAAAGGAAAAAAAAATTTTTCCCTTTTTTTTAAAAAAAAAAATTTTTTAAAAAAAAACCCCCCAAAAAAAAATTTTTTTGTTTTTTAAAAAAAAAATTTTTTCTTTTAAAAAAAGGGAAAAAAATTTTTTCCCCTTTTTTCCCCCCAAAAAATTTTTTTAAAAAAAAGCCTTTTTTTTTTAAAAAACTTTTTTTTTTTTTTTTTCCCCTTTTTTTTTTTTTAAAAAAAAAAAATTTTTTTGGGTTTTAAAAAATTTTTTTTTTTTTGGGGGGAAAAAAAAAAATTTTTCCCCCGGGTTCCCCCCAACCAAAAAAAAAATTTTTTTTTTGGGGAAAAATTTGGAAAAATTTTGGTTTTTTTTAAAAAAAAGGGGGTTTAAATTTTTTTCCCAAGGGGAAAAAAAGGGGGGCCCCAAAAAAAAGGTTTTTTTTTTAATTTTTAAAAAAATTTTTTAAAAAACCCCCCAAAAAAATTTTTTTGGGAAAAAAAAAAAAGGGGGGGGTTTGGGGTTTTTTTTAAAAAACTTTCCAAAGGGTTTTTCCCAAAAATTTCGGGGGAAATTTTTTTTTTTTTAAAAAAATTTTAAAAAAATTTTCCCTTTAAAATTTTTAAAAAATTTTTTTCCGGGGTTTTTTTTTAAAAAAAGTTTTTTTTTTAAAAAAACCAAAAAAAAAAAACCCCCCTTTTTTAAAAAAAAGGAAAAAATTTTCCATTAAAATTTTTAAAAAATTTAAAATTTTTACCTTTTTTGGGGAAAAAATTTTTAAAAAAGGGAAAAACCGAAAAAAATTTAAAAAAAAAAAATTTTTTTTTTAAAAATTTAAAATTTTCCCCTTTAAAAAAAAAAATTTTTTAAAATTTGGGGGGGGGTTTTTTTTTAAAATTTTTTTTTTTTAGGGGGGAAAAAAAAAAAAATTTTTTGGTTTTTTGGGAAAAAGGGGTTTTTTTTGGGGGAAAAAAAAAAAAAAAATTTTTTTGGGGGGGAAAAAAAAAATTTTTACTTTTTTTTTTAAAAGGGGGGGGGAAAAAAAAACCCTTTTTCCCTTTTAAAAAACGGGAATTTTTTTAAACCTCAAAGGAAAAAAAAAAATTTTTAAAAAGGGGGAAAAAAAAATTTAAAAAAAAATTTTTGGGGGGGAAAAAGGGGTTTTTTAAAAAATTTAAAAAGAAAAAAAAAAAAAACCCCTTTTTAAAATTTTTAAAAAAAAGGGTTTTTTTAAAAAACCCTTTACCCTTTTTTTTTTGGGAAATAAAAAAAAATTTTTTTTTTTTTAAAAAAAAACCGGGGGTTTTAAATTTTTTGGTTTTTTTAAAAAAAAAAATTTTTTTAAAAAAGGGGGAAAGGAAAAAAAAATTTTTTTTTAAAAATTTTTTTTTTTTCCAAAAAAAAGGGAAAATTTTTTTTTTTAAAAAAAAAACCCCCCCAAAAACCCCCCCCCCCCAAAAAAAAACCAAAAAAAAAAAATTTTTTTAAAAAACCTTTTTTTTTTTTGGGGGGGGGAAATTAAAAAATTTTTTTTTTTTTTTAAAAAAAACCCCCCTTTTTTTTGGGGAAAAAAAAAATTTTTAAAATTTTTTTTGGTTTTTAAAAACCCCCTTTTTTTTTTTTTTTTAAAGGGGGGAAAAAAAATTTTTAAATATTTTTTGGGGGGAAAAAAAAAAAAAAAACCCCCAAAGTTTTTTTTAAAAAATTTTGGGGTTTTTTTAAAAAAATTTTTTTTTTAAAAAAAACCGGGGTTTTTTTTTTTGGGAAAATGGGGTTTTTTTTTTAAAAAAAAAAAAAAATTTTTTTTTTTTCAAAAAAAAATTTTTTTTTTTAAAAAAAAAAAAAAAATTTTTTTTTTTTTGGGGAAAAGAAAATTTTTTTTTTTGGGGGGGAAAAAAAAAAAATTTTTTTTAAAAAAAAGGGGGGGGGTTTTTTTTTTTTTTTTCCCGGGGGAAAGGAAAAAAAAATTTAAAAAGGAAAAACCGGGGTTTTAAAATTTTTAAAAAGGGCCCCCCCCAAAAAAAAAAAGGAAAAAAAACCCGGGGGTTTTAAAAAAATTTTGGCCCCAAAAGGGGTTTAAAAAAAAAAAAATTTTAAAAACAAAAAAAAAAATTTTTTAAAAAAAAATTTTTTTTAAAAAATTTTTAAAAAAAAAAAAACCCCCCGGGGGGTTTTTTTTTAAAGGGGAAAAGGGGAAAAAAATTTGGAAAAAATTTTTTTTGGGGGGGAAAAAAATTTTTTTTTTAAAAAAAAGGGCCTTTTTTTAAAATTTAAAAAAAAAAATTTTTAAATTTTTTTTTTTAAAAAAAAAAACCCCCCCTTTTTTTTTTGGCCAAAGGGGTTTTAAAAAATTTTTGGTTTTTTTTTTAAAAAAAGGGAAAAAAATTTTTTCCCTTTTAACCCCCCCGGGAAAAATATTTTTTTTTTTGGGCCCCCGGGGGGGGGTTTTTTTTAAAAATTTTTTTTTGGGGGGTTGGGGAAAAAAAATTTTTTTTTTAAAAAAAAATTTTAAAATTTTTTTTCCCCTTTAAAAAAATTTTTTTAAAAAACTTTTTTCCCCAAAAAAATTTAAATTTTTTTTTTAAAAAAAGGGGGGGAAAAAAAAAATTTTTTTTTCCCCGGGTTTTTTTTTGAAAAAATTTTTCCAAAACCCAAAAAAAAAAAATTTGCCCCGGGGCCCGGGGGAAATTTTTTTTTAAAAAAAAGGGGTTTCCCTTTTTTAAAGGGGAAAAAAAGCTATTTTCCTTTTTTTCCCCCCTTTTTTCCCTTTTAATTTTTAAAAAAAAATTTAAATATTTCCTTTTTTTTTGGAAAAATTTTTTTGAAAAAAAAAAAAAAAGGGGGGAAAAAGTTTTTCCCCCTTTTTTTTTGGGTTTTTTTTTTAAAAATTTTTTTTAAAAAAAAAAAAAAATTTTTTTTTTTGGGGGGGGGAAAAAAAAAAAATTTTTTCCTGGGGAAAAAAAAAAAAAAGGGGTTTTTTTTTAAAAATTTTTAAAATTTTTTTTAAAAATTTTTTTTCCCCAAAAAAAAATTTTTTTCCTTTTTTTGGAGTTGGGGGGGGAAAAAATTTTTTTAAAAGGGAAAAAACCCCCTTTTTTTCCCTTTTTTTTTTTAAAAAAAAAATTTTTTTAAAAACCCCCCAAACCCCCAAAAAGTTTTTAAAACCCGCTTTTTTTTGGGGAAAATTAAAAAATTTTAAAAAAATTTCTTTAAAAAAGGGCGGGGAAAAAATTTTTTCCCTTTTTTTGGCCCCCCCTTTAAAAA
This sequence comes from Allobates femoralis, assembly GCA_033576535.1. Classification (NCBI taxonomy): domain Eukaryota; kingdom Metazoa; phylum Chordata; class Amphibia; order Anura; family Aromobatidae; genus Allobates; species Allobates femoralis. The sequence continues at coordinate 32,237 of JARQOC010000925.1, read as the reverse complement.
TATTAAAAATTTTCCCCCAAAAAAAAAAAATTTTTTTTTTTCCCCGGGGTTTTGGGGGAAAAATTTTAATATTTTTAAAAAAAAGGGCAAAAATTTCCCCAAAAAGTTGTTTTTCCCCCCCCAAAAAAAAAAATTTTTTTTCCCCCCAACCAAAAAAAAAAAATTTTTTTTTTTTGGTCTTTGGGGTTTGGGGGGAAAATTTTTTTTTTGGGGGGGTTTCCAAAAACCCCAAAAAAAAAATTTTTTTTTTTTTTTTTAAAAAAATTTTTTTAAACCCCCAAAAAAAGGGAAAAAAAAAAACCCCCCTTTTTTAAAATTTTTAAAATTTTCCCAAAAACCCCGGGAAAAAAGTTTTTTTTTTTTTTTTAAAAAAAAAATTTTTTTTTTTTAAAAACCCAAAAATTTAAAAATTTTTGGGTTTTTTTTTTTTTTTTAAAATTTTTTTTTTTTTAAAAAAAAACCCCCAAAAAAAATTTTTTTTTGGGTTTTTTCCAAAAAAAAAATTTTTTCCCCCCCAAAACCAAAAAAAAACCCCTTTTTTTTTTTGGGGGGAAAAAATTTTTTTTTTAAACCCAAAAAAAAAAATTTAAAAAAAATTTTTTTTTGGGGTTTTTAAAAAAAAATTTTTTTTTTTTTTTTGGGGGGGAAAAAAAAAAATTTCCCCTTTTTTTTAAAAAAAAAATTTTTTTTTTGGGCCCCATAAAAAAAAAAAAAATTTTTTGGGGGGTTTAAAAAAAATTTTTTTTTAAAACAAAAGGGAAAAACCCCAAAATAAAAAAAAAATTTTTTTTTTTAAAAGGTTTTTTTTTTTTAAACCAAAAAGGGAAAAAAATTTTTTTTAAAAAAAAACCCCTTTTTTAAAAAAAAAAAATTTTAAAAAACCCCCCCTTTTTCCCAAAAAAAAAAAAAAAAAAAAAAATTTTTTTTCGGGGGGGGGAAAAATTTTTTAAAAAAAAAACCCCCCCTTTAAAAAACCCAAAAATTTTTCCCCCCCCCTTTTTTTAAACAAAAAAATTTTTTGGGGGGCCCCCTTAAAAAAAATTTTTAAATATTTTTTTTGGGCGGGGAAAAAAAAATTTTAAAAAAACCCTTTTTTTCCAAAAATTTTTCCCTTTTTTTTAAAGCCCCCAAAAAAAAAAAAAGGGGGGGGGAAAAATATTTTTTTTCCTTACTGAAAAAAAATTTTTTAAAAAAAATTTTTTTTTTTTTTTTTTTTTTTTTAAAAAAAAAAAACCCCCTTTTTAAAAAATTTAAAAAAAATTTTTTTGGGGGGGGGGTTTAATATTTTTTTTGGGGGAAACCCCCAAAAAAAACAAAAACCCTTTTTTAAATTTTTCCAAAAATTTTTGGGGGGGGGGGGGGGGGGGGGGGGGGGGGGGGGGGGGGGCCCCCCTAAGGGAAAAAAAATTTTTTTTGGGGTTTGGGGGTTTTTTTTAAAAAAAAAAAAAATTTTTTTAAACCTTTTAAAAAAAATTTTTTTTTTTTTTTTTAAAAAAAATTTTTTTTTTTCCGAAGGGGCCAAAAGTTTAAAAAAAGGGTTTGGGGGGCCCGTTTTTTTTGTTACTGGGGGAAAATTTTAAAAAGGGGGCCCGAAAAAAAGTTTTTTTTTTTTTTGGGGGCCCCAAAAATTTTTAAAAAAAAAAAAAAAAATTTTTTCGGGGAAAAAAAAAATTTTTTTTTTTAAAAAAACCCTTTTTTTTCCCTAAAAAATTTTTTTAAAAGGGGGGGGGGTTTTTTTTCAAAGTTTTTTTTTAAAATTTTTTTTTTTTGGGGAAAAAATTTTTTGTTTTTTTAAAAACCCTTTTTTTTAAAAACCCCTTTTTTTTTTTAAAAAAAAAAAAATTTTTTTTTAAATTTTCCCTTTTTAAAAAAGGGGAAAAAAAGGGGGGCCCGGGGGGGAAAAAAAAAATTTTTTTTTTTTAAAAAAAATTTTTTAAAACCCCCTTTTTTTTAAAAAAAATTTTAAATTTTTTTTCCCGGGAAAAAAAAAAAATTTTTTTAAAATTTTTTGGGGCTTGAAAAAAAAAAAATTTTTAAAATTTTTTTTTTTTAAAAAATTTAAACCCAAAATTTGCCCCCCTTTAAAAAAAAAATTTTTTTTTTTAAAAAAAAATTTAAATTTTGGTTTTTGGGGAAGAAAATTTTTTTGGGAAAAGGGGGAAAATTTTAAAAAAAAATTTTTTTCCCCTTTTTTAAAATTTAAAAAATTTTTTTTTTTGGGCCTTTGGGGGAAAAAAAAATTTTTTTGGGGGGGGTTTTTTTAAACCCTTTAAAAAAAAAAATTTTTTTTTTTTTTTAAAAAAAAGGGTTTTTTTTTTTTTTTAAACCCCAAAAAAAATTTTTTTAAACCGGGGGGGGGAAAAAAAAATTTTTTTTTTTTTAAAAAAAAGGGGGGTTTAAAAGTTTAAAAAAGGGCCCCCCTTTTTAAAAAAGGAAAAATTTTTCCTTTGAAAAAAAAAAATTTTTTAAAAAATTTTTTGGGAAAAAAATTTTTTTCAACTAAGGGGGGGAAACCCCGGGAAAAAACCTTTTTTTTTAAAAAACCCCGAATTTTTAAAAACGCAAATTTTTAAAAAATTTTTTTAAAAAAACCCGGTTTTAAAAAATTTTTTTTTTAAAAACAAAAAAAAAAAACCCCCCCTTTTTTTTTTTTTTTCCCTTTTTTTAAAAAAAAAAAAAAAGGGGGGAAAAAAAGGGTTTTTTTCCAAAAAAAATTAAACCCTTTTAAAAAAATTTTTGGGGTTTTTTTTTTTTAAAAAACCAAAAAAAAAAGCCAAAAAAATTTTTTTTTCCCGGTTTTTAAAAAATTTTGAAAAAATTTTTTCTTTTAAAAAAAAAAACCCCCCCCCTTTTTTTTTTTAAAAATTTTGCCCTTTTTCCCCAAACCAAAAAAAAAAAAAAGGTTTTTTTTTAAAAAAATTTTTTTTAAAAGGGGGGCCAAAAAATTTTTTTTTCCCCCTTTTTTTTTTTTTAAAAAAAGAAAACCCTTTTTAAACCCCCAAAAAAAAAAAAAAAAAAAAAGGGGGGGGGGGGGTTTTAAAAAAATTTTTTGGGGAAAAAGGGGGTTTTTTAAAAGGGGGCCCCTTCCCAAAAAATTTCCGAATTTTTCCCCCAAAAAAACCCCCAAAAAAAAAAAAAGGGGGGTTTTTTAAAAATTTAGGGGGGGGAAAAAAAAAAACTTTTAAAAACCCCTTTTTTTTAAAAAAAAAAAACCCCCCCCCCTTTTAAAAAAATTTTTTTTTTTTTTTAAAAAAATTTTTTTTAAATTTTTGGGGGAAAAAATTTTAAAAATTTTTTTTTCCCCGGGTTTTTAAAAACCCCCTTTTTTTCCCTTTTTCCCAAAAAGTTTTAAATATTTTTTTTTAAAAAAAAATTTTTTAAAGGGAGGGCCCTTGGGAAGACCCCAAAAAATTTTTTTTTTTTAAAAAACCCTTTTTAAAAAAAACCCCCCTTTTTTAAAAAAAAAAAATTTTTAAGGGGGAAAAAAGGAAAAAATTTTAAAAAAAAAAGGGGGGCAAAAAATTAAAAAAATTTTCCCTTTTTTTAAAAATTTAAAAATTTTCCCCAAAACCCCCCCCCCTTTTTTAAGAAAAGGGGTTTTTTTCCCGGGAAAATTTTTAAAAATTTTTTTAAAAAAATTTTTTTTTGGGGGGAAAAAAATTTTTTTCCCCCTTTAAAAAACCAAAAACTTTTTTTTTAAAAAAGGGAAAAATTTTTTAAAAAAATTTTTTTGGGGGGGTTTTTTTTTTTTTTTAAAAACCCGGGCCCTTTTTTGGGGTTTATTTTCCCTTTTTTTAAAGAAAAAAAGGGGAAAAACCCCCCCCCTTAAAAACCCCCCCGGGAACCCCCCCCTTCCCCCCCTTTACCCAAACCCCCCCTTTAAAAAAAAAAAAACCCCCCCCGGGGGCCCCAAAACCCCCCCAAAAAACCCCCCCCAGAACCCCCCGGGGGGTTTTTTTTTTGGGCCCCCCCCCTTTTGGTTTCCCCCCCCCCTTTTTTTTAAAGGGGGGTCCCCCCCAAACCCGGGCCCCCGGGAAAACCCCCGGGCCCCGGTTTTCCCCCCGGGAAAAACCCCCTTTTTTTTTTAAAAAAAAACCCCCCCAAAAAAAAAACCCGGAAAAAGGGTTTTTCCCGGTATACCCCCCCCTTTTTTTAAACCCGGCCCCCAAAAAACCCGGGGGGGAAAAGGGGGGCCCCCAAAAAAAAACCCTTAAAAAAACCCCCCGGGGGGGGGGCCCCCCCCCCCCGGGGCCTTGGGCCCCCCCCCGGGGGGGGGCCCCGGGGGGCCCCCCCCCAAAAACCCCCCCCCCCGGGGGGGGGGGGCCCCAGGGGGGGGGGCCCCCCGGGGCCCCCCCCCCCCGGCCCCCCCCCCCCCGGGCCCCCCAAAAAAACCCCGGGGGCCCCGGGCCCGGGGGAAAAGGGCCCCCGGGCCCGGGGCCCCAAAAAGGGGAAAAAAAACCCCCAAAAAAACCCCGGGGGGGGGGGGCCCCCCCCCAAAAAAGGGCCCCAAAGGAAAAAGGGGCCCCCCCCAAAACCCCCCCCCCCCAAAAAACCCCCCAAAACAGGGGGGGCCCCGGAAAAAAGGGCCCCCCAGGGGCCCCCCCCCCAAAGGAAAAAACCCCCCCAAAAACCCCCCCAAAAAACCCCCCCGGGCCCCCAAACCGGCCCGGGGCCCCCAAAACCCCAAAAAAAACCCCCCCCGGGAAAAAACCCCCCAAAATAAAAAAAAAAAAAAAGGGGGGGGAAAAGGGCCCCCAGGGGGCCCCAAAAAACCCCCCGGGGCCCCCGGGGGGCCCCGGGGCCCCCCCCTCCCCCCCGGGGGGCCCCCCGGTCCCCCCCCCCCCCGGGGCCCCCGGGAAAAACCCCCCCCCAAACAAAAAAAAAGGGGGCCCCGGGGGGCCCCGGAAACAGGGGGGGCCCCAGAAACCAAAAAAAAAACCCGGGGAAAAAAAAACCCCAAAAACCCCCCCGGGGGGGGGGCCCCGGGCCCCCCCCCGGGGGCCCCCCCCCCCCCGGGGGCCCCGGGTTTGGGGGGGTTTGTAGGGGGGGGCCCCCTTTTTTTGGGGGGCCCCTTTTTCCGGGGGCCCCCTTTTTTTCCCGGGGGCCCCGGGGCCTCCCGGGCCCCCCCCTTTTCCCCCCGGGGCCCCCGGGGGGGGCCCCCCTCCCGGGCCCCCCCCCCGGGGGGGCCCCCCTTGGGGGCCCCGGGTTTGGGGGGGTTTTGGGGGTTTTTTGGGGCCCCCCTTTGGGGCCCCTTTTTTTGGGGGGTTTTCCCCTTTTTGGGGGGGGCCCGGGGCCCCCCCTTTTTCCGGGCCCCCCAGAAACCCGGGGGCCCTAGCACTGTTTGGGCCCCTGTATTTTGGGTTTGGGCCACTTTTTTTTGGGGGGTTTTTTTTCCCCGGGCCCCCTTTTTTTGGGGGGGGCCCCCGGGGTTTTTGGGGGGGGCCCCCCCCCAAAAAAAAAAGGGGGGTTGGGTTTAGTCGGGCCCTTTGGGGGGGGCCCCGGGAAAAACCCCCCAAAAAGGCCCTCCGGGTTCCTGCCCCCCCCCCCCCCCCCCCCGGGGAAAAAAATTTTTTTTTTCCCCCCCCGGGGGGTTTTCCTTTAAAATTCCCCCCAAAAAACCCTTTTTTTTTTTTCCCCAAAAAATCTTTTTTTTTGGGGGGGGGGGGGGAAAAAAAAAAAAAATTTTAAAAGGAAAAGGGGGGGGGGTTTTAAAAAAACCCCCCTTTGAGTGGCCCCAGGCAACAAAACGGGGGCCCCCGGGCCCAGTACCGGGGCCCCAGGCTACCCACAGGATCCCAGGCACCCCAAAAGGGGCCCCATGCAGCATACAAGGGCCCCGGGCAGCCCCACGGGGGCCCCAGGCAGCACAAAGTGACCACGGGGCAATATACGGGGGGGCCCCAGGCAGTGGGCCACCGGGGGCCACTTTGGGGCTGCCTGGGGCTCTTGTGTTTGCCTCGGCCCCCATGCGCTCCCTTTGGGACCCCTTTGTACTGCCTGGGGCCCTTGTATGCTGCAGGGGGCCCCCCTGTGTGTAGCCGGGGCCCCTAGTACGGGCCTGGGGCCCCTGTATGTTGCCGGGGGCCCCCCCCCTTTGTGCTGCCGGGGGGCCCCTGCACTCCCGGGGGGGCCCCGTGCATTGCCGGGGGCCCCCCCGTGCTTTGCCGGGGGCCCCCGTGCACTGCCTGGGGCCCCTTGAAATGCTGCAGGGGGCCCCCTGTGTGTAAGCCTGGGATCCTGTGTGTAGCTTGGGGCCCCTATTACTGCCGGGGGCCCCCTGTATTTGCCTGGGGCCCTTTCTTTGTGCTGCTTGGGGCCTCTTTGTGCTGCCTGGGGCCCTGTGCACTCCCGGGGGCCCCCTTAGCACGGGCCTGGGGCCCTAGCATGCCGGGGGCCCCCTTATGTTGGGGGGGCCCATTTTCCGGATGCCGGGGGCCCATTTTTGTGCCCCCCTGGGGCCCCCATTTTTTTGTTTTGGGGCCCTGATCTACAGCTGCTGTGGTATACGGGGGGGTATAATCTGGCCTGGGCCCCCTTTAAACCCCCCGAGTATTTCTGGTGGGGGGTTTTTAGTCTGGCCTTTTTACCCCGGGGGCGCAGCCGAGTAGAACCTCATACAATCCCAGCAGCTCCTGCTGCGTCCTGACACCCCACCCCCTCCCCACAGCCCGGGGCAGCACATACATCTCCTATTCACCCGCACCCCCTGGGGGTCAGTGCTTTCAATCACCCCTTAGCTCCAGTAGCAGCTAACCCTGTGTGTGCTGCTACCGAGCAGAAGATACAATCTCCCATATGCTGTGTCTCGGCAGGGGGACACATTGAGGTTGCATCACCACAACATAAATAGGTTAAAGCACAGTTTCCAAATGGAGGGGGCGGCATGAAGAAAAAAATAATCCAACCCAGTGGGGCGGGGTGCTGCTGCATGGGGGAAAGGGGCTGAATGGAGTCTGGCGCCCCCCTTCTCATTTTCCCCAGCCTCAGGGACTGCTGTAAAATTATAAGTTATTTTTCTGCAGTTTTATAGGGCAGATTCAGCTCAGAGAGGGGTAGATAGGGAGCAGCTAGGAAGGTGCAGGGACAAAGGGAGTGATAGTGTAGGGGCTTAGATCCAGGGACAGGTTTTTCCCCTTTTAAAAACTTTTTTCCTATTGCACGCCTCTTAGCCAAAAGATTTGAAATATCTAAAGGTTTTGCTTGGGACGGAGTCAAAGTTTTTAAAATTCTGTTACTAAGGGCATGAGCCTAAGGGAAGACTCATGGCGAAAATAGCTTGCCCTTTTCTTTCCTTTAAAAGATACTGAAAAAACTTTTTTTCCCCATTGCACACCCCATAGAAAAAAAATTTTAAAAAAACTACGGTTTTGCTTGGGACGGAGTCAAAGTTTTTAAAATTCTGTTACTAAGGGGAAGGGGCCAAGAAAAAATTCATGGCAAAATAGCTTGCCCTTGCTTTCTTTTAAAAAAACTGAAGAACTTTTTTCCCCATTGCACAGCCTCAAAAACAAAAAGAATTTTAAAAATCTACGGTTGTGCTTGGTACGGAGTCAAAAATTTTTAAAATTCTGTTTTCTAAGGGGAAGAGCGCAAGCAACATTCATGGGGAAAATAGCTTGGCCCCTTTCTTTCTTTTAAAAGATACTCAAAACTTTTTCTCAATTGCTCAGCCTAATGGCCAAAAAGAATTTTAAATATCTACGGTTTTGCTTGGGACTGAAATCAAAGTATTAATAAATTTTGTTACTAAAAGGGGATGACCTAAGTAAGACTATGGGGAAAATAGCCTTTTCCCTTGCTTTTTCCCTTTTAAAAAATACTGAAGAACTTTTTCCTACCCGCAAAAGCCTTATGGACAAAAAGATTTGAAATATCTATGGTTTTGCTTGGGACTGAGTAAAAGTTTAATTTTCCTTTTACTAAGGGCATGAGCCTAAGTAAAACTCATGGCAAAAATAGCTTTCTCTTGCTTTCTTTTAAAAGATGCTTAATAACTTTTTTCCTATTGCACAGCCTCTTAGCCAAAAGATTTGAAATATCTACGGTTGTGCTTGGGAAGGAGTCATAGTTTTAAATATTCTGTTACTAGGGGCATGAGCCTAAAAAAAACATGGCAAAAAAGCTTGCCCTTGCTTTCCTTAAAAGATACTGAAGAATTTTTTCCTACTGCACAGCCTCATAGAAAAAAAGATTTGAAATATCTACGGTTTGTGCTTGAACGGAGTCAAAGTTTTAATATTCTATTACTAAGGGCAAAGCGCAAGCAACCTTCATGGGCGAAAATAGCTTGCCCTTGCTTTCTTTTAAAAGATACTCAAGAACTTTTTTCTAAATTTTGCTCACTAATGGCCAAAAAGATTTGAAATATCTAGGGTTTGTGTTGGGATTGAGTCAAAGAATTATTATTCTGTTACTAAGGGCATGAGCCAAGTAAGATTCGTGCGAAAATAGCTTCCCCTTGCTTTCCCTTTAAAGATACTCAAGAACTTTTCCCCTATTGCACAGCCTTATGGACAAAAAGATTTGAAATATCTAGGGTTGTGCTTGAAACGAGACAAAGTATTAATATTCTGTTACTAAAGGCATGAGCCTAAGTAAGACCATGGCGAAAATAGCTTGCCCTTGCTTTCCTTTAAAGATACTCAAGTATTTTTTCCCTATTGCACACCCTTAAAGGACAAAAAGATTTAAAATATCTAGGGTTTTGTTTGGGGACTGAGTAAAATTTTAAATATTCTGTTACTAAGGGCATGAGCCTAAGTAAGACTCATGGCAAAAATAGCTTGCCCTTGCTTTCCTTTAAAAGAAAACTGAAGAACTTTTCCCTATTGCACAGCCTCATAGACAAAAAGATTTGAAATATCTACGGTTGTGCTTGGGACAGAGTCAAAGTTTTAATATTCTGTTACTAAGGGCAAGAGAGCAAGCAACATTCAGGCGAAAATAGCTTGCCCTTGCTTTCTTTTAAAAGATACTCAATAACTTTTCTCAATTGCACAGCCTAAAGGCCCCAAAAAGATTTGAAATATCTACGGTTGTGTTTGGGGACGATTTCAAAGTATTAATATTCTGTTACTAAGGGCAGACCTAAGTAAGATTCATGGCGAAAGTAGCTTGCCCTTGCTTTCCCTTTAAAGATACTCAAGAACTTTTCCCTATTGCACAGCCTTATGGACAAAAAGATTTGAAATATCTAGGGTTGTGTTTGGGGACTGAGTAAAAGTTTAAATATTCTTTTACTAAGGGCATGAGCCAAAGTAAAACTCATGGCAAAAATAGCTTTTTCTTGCTTTCTTTTAAAAGATGCTTAATAACTTTTTTCCAAATGCACAGCCTCTTAGCCAAAAGATTTGAAATATTTACGTTGTGCTTGGGACGGAGTCAAAGTTTTAATATTCTGTTACTAAGGGCATGACCTAAGTAAAATCATGGCAAAAATAGCTTGCCCTTGCTTTCCTTTAAAAGATACTGAAGAACTTTTCCTACTGCACAGCCTCATAGACAAAAAGATTTGAAATATCTACGGTTGTGCTTGGGACTGAGTAAAATTTTTAATATTCTGTTACTAAGGGCATGAGCCTAAGTAAGACTCAGGGCAAAAATAGCTTTCCCTTGCTTTCTTTTAAAAGATGCTTAAACTTTTTCCTATTGCACAGCCTCTTAGCCAAAAGATTTGAAATATCACGTGTTTGGGACTAAAGTCAAAGTATTAATTTTCGGTTATAAGGGCATGAGCCTAAAAAATTTCCCTGGCAAAAAATAGCTTGCCCTTTTTTCCCTTTTAAAGATACTAAAAATTTTTTTTCCCCTATTGCACAGCCTTAGGCCCAAAAAGTTTTGGGGAAATATCTACGGTTGTGCTTAAAAAACTGAGCCCAAAGTATTAATATTCGTTATAAGGGCTTTACCCTAAGTAAACTCAGGGCGAAAATAGCTTGCCCTTTGTTTTCTTTTAAAAGATACTCAAGAACTTTTTCTCAATTGCACAGCCTAAGGGCCCAAAAAAGGGATTAAAATTTATCTAGGGTTGTGCTTGTTACTAAGTCAAAGTATTAATTTTCCCCGTTACTAAGGGCATGAGCCTAAGTAAACCCCATGCAAAATTTAGCTTCCCCTTTTGGTTTTTCCCTTTAAAACAAACTGAAAAACTTTTTCCTACTGCACACCCTTAGAAAAAAAGTTTTAAAAAAATTTCTAGGGTTTTTGGCTTGGGACAGAGTCAAAGTTTTAATATTCTTTACTAAGGGCAAGAGCGCAAGCAACATTCATGGCGAAAATAGCTTGCCCTTGCTTTTCTTTAAAAGATACTGAAGAACTTTTTCCCTATTGCACAGCCTCAATGAGCAAAAAGATTTGAAATATCTACGGTTGTGCTTGGACTGGAGTCAAAGTTTAATATTACTGTTACTAAGGCAGAGCTAAGTAAGCATTCATGGCGAAAATAGCTTGCCCTTGCTTTCTTCCCCCCCCCCCCCCCCCCCCCCCCCCCCCCCCCCCCCCCCCCCCCCCCCCCCCCCCCCCCCCCCCCCCCCCCCCCCCCCCCCCCCCCCCCCCCCCCCCCCCCCCCCCCCCCCCCCCCCCCCCCCCCCCCGATTTGAAATATACGGTTTGCTGGACGATCAAGTTAATATTTGTTCTAAGGGCGACCTAAGTAATCATGGAAAAAGTTGCCCTTCTTTCCTTAAAATACTAAGAACTTTTCCTTCACAGCTATGACAAAAAATTTGAAATATCTGGTTTGCTTGGGAAGTAAATTTTAATATCTTACTAAGGCAAAGCGCAGCAACATTATGGAAAATAGTGCCTTGTTTCTTTTAAAGATACCAAAACTTTTTCTCAATTGCACACCTAATGGAAAATTAATCTACTTGTCTTGGGACTGAGTCAAAGATTAATATTCTGTACTAAGGCATGAGCTAAGTAAGCTCATGCGAAAATCTGCCTTGCTTTCTTTAAAAGTATAAGAACTTTCCATTGCACACCTATACAAAAAGATTGAATATCTACGGTTGCTTGGACGAGTAAAGTTTAATTTCTGTTACAAGGGCAGACAAGAAACTCATGGAAAAAGCTTCCTTGCTTTCTTTAAAGATACTAATAACTTTTTTCATTGCACAGCCTATGGCCAAAAGATTTGAAATCTAGGTTGTGCTTGGAACGAGTCAAAGTTTAATTTGTTACAGGGCATGAGCAATAAGATTCGGCGAAAATACTTGCCTTGCTTTCCTTTAAAGATACTCAAACTTTTCCTATTGCACAGCTATGGCAAAGATTGAAATATCTACGTTGTGCTTGACTGATCAAAGTTTAATATTCTTCTAAGGGCATCAGAAACTCATGGCGAAAATAGCTTCCCTTCTTTCTTAAAATACAAGAATTTCCATTGCACAGCCATAGACAAAAGATTAAATATCTACGGTTTGCTTGGACGAGTCAAAGTTTAATATCTGTTACAAGGGCATGAGCAGAAGATTCATGGCGAAATAGCTGCCTCTTCCCTTAAAGATACAAGAACTTTTCCATTGACAGCCTATACAAAAAGATTGAAAATCTACGGTTGTGCTGGGACTGAGTCAAAGTTTAATATTCTGTTACTAAGCAGAGCCAAGTAAGATCTGGGAAAAGCTTCCCTTCTTTCCTTTAAGATCAAACTTTTTCCTATTGCCAGCCCTATGGCAAAATTTGAATAATTTTGTGGACGATAAAGTTTTAATTCTGTTACTAAGGCATGAGCCTAAGAAGACTCAGGCGAAAATGCTTCCTTGCTTCCTTTAAAATACTGAAGAACTTTCCTATTGCACAGCCTCTAGAAAAGATTGAAAATCTACGGTTGTCTTGGACGATCAAAGTTTTATATTCGTTACTAAGGCAGAGCAAGAATCTGGCGAAATACTGCCCTTGCTTCTTTAAAGATACTAGACTTTTCCATTGACAGCCTAGCAAAAAGATTTGAAAATCTACGGTTGTGCTTGACAGTAAATTTAATATTGTTACTAAGGGCATGAGCCAAGTAAATCATGGCAAAATAGCTTGCCCTTGCTTTCTTTAAAGAATAAAACTTTCCATTGCCCTTAGCAAAAGATTTGAATATCTACGGTTGTGCTGGACGATCAAAGTTTTAATATCTTACAAGGCATGAGCCAAGTAAATCATGTAAAATAGCTTGCCTTGCTTTCTTTAAAAGATCTAAGAACTTTTCCAGCAGCTAGCAAAAATTGAAATATCTATTGGTGGGGACGAGTAAAGTTTTAATATTCTTTACTAGGGCAAGACCAATAAATATGCAAAATAGCTTGCCTTGCTTCTTTAAAGATACTAAGAACTTTCCTATGCACAGCCTATAGCAAAAAGATTTGAAATATACGTTGTGCTTGGACGAGTCAAAGTTTAATATTCTTTACTAGGGCATGAGCCAATAAGATCATGGCGAAAATAGCTTCCTTGCTTTCTTTAAAAATCAAGAACTTTTCCTATTGCACAGCCTATGCAAAAAGATTGAATACTCGGTTTGCTTGGACTGAGCAAATTTAATATTCTTTACTAAGGCATGAGCCTAAGAAATCATGCGAAAATAGCTTGCCTTCTTTCTTAAAGATACTCAGAACTTTTCCATTGCACACCTATGGCAAAAAGATTAAAAATCTACGGTTTGCGGGACTATCAAGTTTAATATTCTGTTAAAAGGCATGACCTAAAATTCTGCGAAAAACTTCCCTTGCTTTCCTTTAAAATACTCAAACTTTTCCTATGCACAGCTATGGACAAAAAGATTTGAAAATCTACGTTGTGTGGGACGAGTCAAGTTTAATATTCTGTTACTAAGGGCAGAGCAAGAAATCATGGGAAAATAGCTTGCCTTGCTTTCTTTTAAAAAAACTCAGAACTTTTTTCATTGACAGCCTTGCCAAAAGATTGAAATATCACGTTGTGCTTGGAGGTCAAAGTTTTAATATTCTGTTATAAGGCATGAGCTAAGTTCATGGCAAAATAGCTTGCCTTGCTTTCCTTTAAAATACTGAAGAACTTTCCATGCACAGCCATAGCAAAAAGATTGAAATATCTACGTTTGCTTGGACGGAGTCAAAGTTTTAATATTTTTTACTAAGGGCAAGAGCAAGCACTCAGGCGAAATAGCTTGCCTTGCTTCTTTTAAAGATACTCAAACTTTTCTCATTGCACAGCTAAGGCAAAAAGATTGAAATATCTACGGTTTGCTTGGACGAGTCAAAGTATAATATTCTGTTCAGCAGGACAATAAGATTCATGCGAAAATAGCTTGCCCTTGCTTTCCTTTAAAGATCTCAACTTTTCCCTATTGCACAGCCTTATGGACAAAAAGATTGAAAACTGGTTTGCTTGGACTGAGTAAATTTTAATATCTGTATAAGGCAGGCCTAAGTAGACTCTGGCAAAAATAGCTTTCCTTGCTTTTTTTAAAAGATGTTAATAACTTTTTTCCTATTGCACAGCCTTACCAAAATTGAAATATTACGGTTGTGCTGGACGGAGTCAAAGTTTTAATATTCTGTTACTAAGGCATGACCTAATAACTCATGCGAAAATAGCTTGCCTGCTTTCTTTAAAGAACTGAAGAACTTTTCCTATCACAGCCCATAGAAAAAAGATTGAAATATCTAGGTTTTGCTTGGGAAGTAAGTTTTAATATCTGTTATAGGCAGAGCAAGAAATCATGCGAAAATAGCTGCCCTGCTTTTTAAAAGATACTGAAGAATTTCCTATTGCACACCTCAAGACAAAAAGATTTGAATATCTACGTTTGTGCTTGGTACGGAGTCAAAATTTAATATCTGTTCTAAGGCAAGGTTTTTTTTTTTTTTTTTTTTTTTTTTTTTTTTTTTTTTTTTTTTTTTTTTTTTTTTTTTTTTTTTTTTTTTTTTTTTTTTTTTTTTTTTTTTTTTTTTTTTTTTTTTTTTTTTTTTTTTTTTTTTTTTTTTTTTTTTTTTTTTTTTTTTTTTTTTTTTTTTTTTTTTTTTTTTTTTTTTTTTTTTTTTTTTTTTTAAAAATAAAACTTTCAATGCAAGCTATGCAAAAAGATTTGAAATACTCGTTTGCTTCTTAAAGTATAAATTTTTATAGGCATAGCTAAGAAAATTTGGGAAATACTCTTGCTTCAAATATACAAAATTTTTCTGTTCATAGGCAAAGATTAAATACTACTTGGCGAAATGAGTCGTTTTTCTTTAAAGGGCAAGAAATTCATATGCAATACTTCCGTTTAATTTATAGAAGAACTTCCTTGAAGTAAATCAAATTTTGAAATAGTCCTAAGACTTGGACGAATAGTGTTATTTCCTTCTAAAAGATTGCTAAGTAGTTGCAAAAATTTGACTTTTTTAAAAGATACTCAAGTACTTTTCATTGCGCCTTTAAAAATTTAAAATACTAGGTTTTGGGTGAAAATTAACCCTTTTAATATAAGTTATCCAAGCTTAGGAAATAAAAGAAAAATTTTCCCTTGCTTTTAAAAGATTTAATAACTTTTTTGCCCTTTAAAAATTTTTTGAAAATATACTTTTTTCCCTTAAAAAATTTTAATTATTTTGGTGCCTAAAAAAGAAAACTTCCTTTTCTTTAAAGTAAAAGAAATTTTCTAGGGGGAAACCCCAAGAAAAAATTAAATTTTGGGTTTTTAATACAAAGTTTACTTTTTTTACAACCAACAAAAATTTTGGGGAAAATTTTGCTTTTTTTTAAAAGAATCAAGAAATTTCTTTCTGCTTTGAAAAATTTTGAAATATTCTTTTGACTTACCAAAAATTAAATTCTTTTGGAGGCATTTAATTCTGGAAATATTTCCTTAATTTTTAAAAAAAGATTTCCATATTGCAAAAAGGGCCAAATTTAAATATTAGTTTAAACTAAAATTTAATTTGTTAAAGGCAAAAGTTAATAATTGGAAAAATTCCTTTTTTCCCTCTAAAAATTGAAAATTTTTCTAAACTTAAAAAAATTTGAAATATTCAAATTAAAATTCAAAAGTTTAATATTCTGTACGGGGTTTTAGAAAAAAGGCAAAAAATTCGCTAAAAAATCAAAAACTTTCCCTATAACCTTGAAAAAATTTTTAAAACTGTTTCTTGGAAAGTCAAGATATTATTTCTTTAAGGGAAAGGGAAAAATTCGGAAAATAGCTTATTTCCCTTTCTTAAAAGATTCCAAATTTTTAAATTGCCCCAATTTTTAAAAAAAATTCTAAAAAGGTTTTTGGCCTAGCAAAAATAATTTCTTTACGGGGGCCACCAGAAGATCGGGGAAAAATATTTTTCTTTCTTTTAAAGAATAAAATTTTCCCTTTTCTTTAACCTATTCCCAAAAATTTAAAATCCGGTTGTCTTGGTGAAAAGTTTTAATATTCTTTTTAAAGGGCATGAGCCCAAGTAAAACTCATGGCAAAAATAGCTTTCTCTTGCTTTCTTTTAAAAGATGCTTAATAACTTTTTCCTATTGCACAGCCCTAGCCAAAAAGATTTGAAATATCTACGGTTGTGCTTGGGACTGAGTCAAAGTTTTAATATTCTGTTACTAAGGGCATGAGCCTAAGTGAGAATCATGGCAAAAATAGCTTGCCCTTGCTTTCCTTTAAAAGATACTGAAGAACTTTTTCCTACTGCACAGCCTCATAGACAAAAAGATTTGAAATATCTACAGTGTGCTTGGGACGGAGTCAAAGTTTTAATATTCTATTACTAAGGGCAAGAGCGCAAGCAACATTCATGGCGAAAATAGCTTGCCCTTGCTTTCTTTTAAAAGATACTCAAGAACTTTTCTCATTGCACAGCCTAATGGCCAAAAAGATTTGAAATATCTACGGTTGTGCTTGGGACTGAGTCAAAGTATTAATATTCTGTTACTAAGGGCATGAGCCTAAGTAAGATTCGTGGCGAAAATAGCTTGCCCTTACTTTCCTTTAAAGATACTCAAGAACTTTTTCCCTATTGCACAGCCTTATGGACAAAAAGATTTGAAATATCTACGGTTGTGCTTGAAACTGAGTCAAAGTATTAATATTCTGTTACTAAAGGCATGAGCCTAAGTAAGACTCATGGCGAAAATAGCTTGCCCTTGCTTTCTTTTAAAAGATACTCAAGAACTTTTTCACAATTGCACAGCCTAATGGCCAAAAAGACTTGAAATATCTACGGTTGTGCTTGTGTACTAAGTCAAAGTATTTAATATTCTGTTACTAAGGGCATGAGCCTAAGTAAATCATGTCGAAAATAGCTTGCCCTTGCTTTCCTTTAAAACATACTGAAGAACTTTTTCCTACTGCACAGCCTCAATAGACAAAAAGATTTGAAATATCTACGGTTGTGCTTGGAACGGAGTCAAAGTTTTAATATTCTATTACTAAGGGCAAGAGCGCAAGCAACATTCATGGCGAAAATAGCTTGCCCTTGCTTTCTTTTAAAAGATACTAAGAACTTTTTCTCAATTGCACAGCCTAATGGCCAAAAAGATTTGAAATATCTACGGTTGTGCTTGGGACTGAGTCAAAGTATTTAATATTCTGTTACTAAGGGCATGAGCTAAGTAAGGCTCATGGCGAAAATAGCTTGCCCTTGCTTTCCTTTAAAAGATACTGAAGAACTTTTCCCTATTGCACAGCCTCATAGACAAAAAGATTTGAAATATCTACGGTTGTGCTTGGGACGGAGTCAAAGTTTTAATATTCTGTTACTAAGGGCAAGCAGAGAAGCACATTCATGGCGAAAATAGATTGCCCTTGCTTTCCTTTAAAAGATACTCAATAACTTTTTCTATTGCACAGCCTAATGGCAAAAAAGATTTGAAATATCTACGGTTGTGCTTGGGACTGAGTCAAAGTTTAATATTCTGTTACTAAGGGCATGAGCCTAAGAAGATTCGATGGCGAAAATAGCTTGCCCTTGCTTTCCTTTAAAAGATACTGAAGAACTTTTCCCTATTGCACAGCCTCATAGACAAAAAGATTTGAAATATCTACAGTTCTACTTGGGCCTGAGTCAAAGTTTTAATATTCTGTTACTAAGGGCATGAGCCTAAGTAAGATTCATGGCGAAAATAGCTTGCCCTTGCTTTCCCTTTAAAGATACTCAATAACTTTTTCCCTATTGCACAGCCTTATCGACAACAAGATTTGAAATATCTACGGTTGTGCTTGGGACTGAGTAAAAGTTTTAATATTCTGTTACTAAGGGCATGAGCCTAAGTAAGACTCATGGCAAAAATAGCTTTCCCTTGCTTTCTTTTAAAAGATGCTTAATAACTTTTTTCCTATTGCACAGCCTCTAGCCAAAAGATTTGAAATATCTACGGTTGTGCTTGGGACAGAGTCAAAGTTTTAATATTCTGTTACTAAGGGCAAGAGAGCAAGCAACATTCATGGCGAAAATAGCTTGCCCTTGCTTTCTTTTAAAAGATACTCAATAACTTTTTCTCAATTGCACAGCCTAATGGCCAAAAAGATTTGAAATATCTACGGTTGTGCTTGGGACTGAGTCAAAGTATTAATATTCTGTTACTAAGGGCATGAGCCTAAGTAAGATTCGTGGCGAAAGTAGCTTGCCCTTGCTTTCCCTTTAAAGATACTCAAGAACTTTTTCCCTATTGCACAGCCTTATGGACAAAAAGATTTGAAATATCTACGGTTGTGCTTGGGACAGAGTAAAAATTTTAATATTCTGTTACTAAGGGCATGAGCCTAAGTAAGACTCATGGCAAAAATAGCTTTCACTTGCTTTCTTTTAAAAGATGCTTAATAACTTTTTTCCTATTGCACAGCCTCTTAGCCAAAAGATTTGAAATATCTACGGTTGTGCTTGGGACGGAGTCAAAGTTTTAATATTCTGTTACTAAGGGCATGAGCCTAAGTAAGACTCATGGCGAAAATAGCTTGCCCTTGCTTTCCTTTAAAAGATACTGAAGAACTTTTTCCTATTGCACAGCCTCATAGAAAAAAGATTTGAAATATCTACGGTTGTGCTTGGGACGGAGTCAAAGTTTTAATATTCTGTTACTAAGGGCAAGAGCGCAAGCAACATTCATGGCGAAAATAGCTTGCCCTTGCTTTCTTTTAAAAGATACTGAAGAACTTTTCCTATTGCACAGCCTCAAAGACAAAAAGATTTGAAATATCTACGGTTGTGCTTGGTACGGAGTCAAAATTTTAATATTCTGTTACTAAGGGCAAGAGCGCAAGCAACATTCATGGCGAAAATAGCTTGCCCTTGCTTTCTTTTAAAAGATACTCAAGAACTTTTTCTCAATTGCTCAGCCTAATGGCCAAAAAGATTTGAAATATCTACGGTTGTGCTTGGGACTGAGTCAAAGTATTAATATTCTGTTACTAAGGGCATGAGCCTAAGTAAGACTCATGGTGAAAATAGCTTGCCCTTGCTTTCCTTTAAAATATACTGAAGAACTTTTTCCTACTGCACAGCCTCATAGACAAAAAGATTTGAAATATCTACGGTTGTGCTTGGAACGGAGTCAAAGTTTTAATATTCTATTACTAAGGGCAAGAGCGCAAGCAACATTCATGGCGAAAATAGCTTGCCCTTGCTTTCTTTTAAAAGATACTCAAGAACTTTTTCTCAATTGCACAGCCTAATGGCCAAAAAGATTTGAAATATCTACGGTTGTGCTTGGGACTGAGTTAAAGTATTAATATTCTGTTACTAAGGGCATGAGCTTAAGTAAGGCTCATGGCGAAAATAGCTTGCCCTTGCTTTCCTTTAAAAGATACTCAAGTACTTTTTCCCCATTGCACAGCCTTATGGACAAAAAGATTTGAAATATCTATGGTTTTGCTTGGGACTGAGTAAAAGTTTTAATATTCTATTACTAAGGGCATGAGCCTAAGTAAAACTCATGGCAAAAATAGCTTCTCTTGCTTTCTTTTAAAAGATGCTTAATAACTTTTTTCCTATTGCACAGCCTCTTAGCCAAAAAGATTTGAAATATCTACGGTTGTGCTTGGGAAGGAGTCATAGTTTTAATATTCTGTTACTAGGGGCATGAGCCTAAGTAAGAATCATGGCAAAAATAGCTTGCCCTTGCTTTCCTTTAAAAGATACTGAAGAACTTTTTCCTACTGCACAGCCTCATAGACAAAAAGATTTGAAATATCTACGGTTGTGCTTGGAACGGAGTCAAAGTTTTAATATTCTATTACTAAGGGCAAGAGCGCAAGCAACATTCATGGCGAAAATAGCTTGCCCTTGCTTTCCTTTAAAAGATACTCAAGAACTTTTTCTCAATTGCTCAGCCTAATGGCCAAAAAGATTTGAAATATCTACGGTTGTGTTGGGATTGAGTCAAAGATTTATTATTCTGTTACTAAGGGCATGAGCCTAAGTAAGATTCGTGGCGAAAATAGCTTGCCCTTGCTTTCCCTTTAAAGATACTCAAGAACTTTTCCCTATTGCACAGCCTTATGGACAAAAGATTTGAAATATCTACGGTTGTGCTTGGGACTGAGTAAAAGTTTAATATTCTGTTACTAAGGGCATGAGCCTAAGTAAGATCATGGCGAAAATAGCTTGCCCTTGCTTTCCTTTAAAAGATACTAATACTTTTTCCTATTGCACAGCCTATGCAAAAGATTTGAAATATCTACGGTTTGCTTGGACGAGTAAAGTTTTAATATTCTGTTACTAAGGGCATGAGCCTAAGTAAATCATGGCGAAAATAGCTTGCCCTTGCTTTCTTTAAAGATACTAATAACTTTTCCCTATTGCACAGCCTATGACAAAAAGATTTGAAATATCTACGGTTGTGCTTGGGACTGAGTCAAAGTTTAATATTCTGTTACTAAGGGCAGAGCCAAGTAACATTCTGGCGAAAATAGCTTGCCCTTGCTTTCTTTTAAAGATACTCAAAACTTTTTCTCATATTGCACAGCCTATGGCCAAAAGATTTGAAATATCTACGGTTTGCTTGGGACTGAGTAAATTTTAATATTCTGTTACTAAGGGCATGAGCTAAGTAAGAATCATGGCAAAATAGCTTGCCCTTGCTTCTTTAAAGATCTTAATAACTTTTTTCCTATTGCACAGCCTTAGCAAAAGATTTGAAATATCTACGGTTGTGCTTGGGACGAGTAAAGTTTTAATATCTGTTACTAAGGGCATGAGCCTAAGTAAACTCATGGCAAAAATAGCTTTCCCTTGCTTTCTTTTAAAAGATGCTGAAGAACTTTTTCCTATTGCACAGCCTCTTAGACCAAAAGATTTGAAATATCTACGGTTGTGCTTGGGACGGAGTCAAAGTTTTAATATTCTGTTACTAAGGGCAAGAGCGCAAGCAACATTCATGGCGAAAATAGCTTGCCCTTGCTTTCTTTTAAAAGATACTGAAGAACTTTTCCCTATTGCACAGCCTCAAAGACAAAAAGATTTGAAATATCTACGGTTGTGCTTGGTACGGAGTCAAAATTTTAATATTCTGTTACTAAGGGCAAGAGCGCAAGCAACATTCATGGCGAAAATAGCTTGCCCTTGCTTTCTTTTAAAAGATACTCAAGAACTTTTTCTCAATTGCTCAGCCTAATGGCCAAAAAGATTTGAAATATCTACGGTTGTGCTTGGGACTGAGTCAAAGTATTAATATTCTGTTACTAAGGGCATGAGCCTAAGTAAGACTCATGGTGAAAATAGCTTGCCCTTGCTTTCCTTTAAAATATACTGAAGAACTTTTTCCTACTGCACAGCCTCATAGACAAAAAGATTTGAAATATCTACGGTTGTGCTTGGAACGGAGTCAAAGTTTTAATATTCTATTACTAAGGGCAAGAGCGCAAGCAACATTCATGGCGAAAATAGCTTGCCCTTGCTTTCTTTTAAAAGATACTCAAGAACTTTTTCTCAATTGCACAGCCTAATGGCCAAAAAGATTTGAAATATCTACGGTTGTGCTTGGGACTGAGTTAAAGTATTAATATTCTGTTACTAAGGGCATGAGCCTTAAGTAAGGCTCATGGCGAAAATAGCTTGCCCTTGCTTTCCTTTAAAAGATACTCAAGTACTTTTTCCCATTGCACAGCCTTATGGACAAAAAGATTTGAAATATCTATGGTTTTGCTTGGGACTGAGTAAAAGTTTTAATATTCTATTACTAAGGGCATGAGCCTAAGTAAAACTCATGGCAAAAATAGCTTTCTCTTGCTTTCTTTTAAAAGATGCTTAATAACTTTTTTCTATTGCACAGCCTCTTAGCCAAAAGATTTGAAATATCTACGGTTGTGCTTGGGAAGGAGTCATAGTTTTAATATTCTGTTACTAGGGCATGAGCCTAAGTAAGAATCATGGCAAAAATAGCTTGCCCTTGCTTTCCTTTAAAAGATACTGAAGAACTTTTTCCTACTGCACAGCCTCATAGACAAAAAGATTTGAAATATCTACGGTTGTGCTTGGAACGGAGTCAAAGTTTTAATATTCTATTACTAAGGGCAAGAGCGCAAGCAACATTCATGGCGAAAATAGCTTGCCCTTGCTTTCTTTTAAAAGATACTCAAGAACTTTTTCCAATTGCTCAGCCTAATGGCCAAAAAGATTTGAAATATCTACGGTTGTGTTGGGGATTGAGTCAAAGAATTATTATTCTGTTACTAAGGGCATGAGCCTAAGTAAGATCGTGGCGAAAATAGCTTGCCCTTGCTTTCCTTTAAAGATACTCAAGAACTTTTTCCCTATTGCACAGCCTTATGGACAAAAAGATTTGAAATATCTACGGTTGTGCTTGAAACTGAGACAAAGTATTAATATTCTGTTACTAAAGGCATGAGCCTAAGTAAGACTCATGGCGAAAATAGCTTGCCCTTGCTTTCCTTTAAAAGATACTCAAGTACTTTTTCCTATTGCACAGCCTTATGGACAAAAAGATTTGAAATATCTATGGTTTTGCTTGGGACTGAGTAAAAGTTTTAATATTCTGTTACTAAGGGCATGAGCCTAAGTAAGACTCATGGCGAAAATAGCTTGCCCTTGCTTTCCTTTAAAAGATACTGAAGAACTTTTCCCTATTGCACAGCCTCATAGACAAAAAGATTTGAAATATCTACGGTTGTGCTTGGGACAGAGTCAAAGTTTTAATATTCTGTTACTAAGGGCAAGAGAGCAAGCAACATTCATGGCGAAAATAGCTTGCCCTTGCTTTCTTTTAAAAGATACTCAATAACTTTTTCTCAATTGCACAGCCTAATGGCCAAAAAGATTTGAAATATCTACGGTTGTGCTTGGGACTGAGTCAAAGTATTAATATTCTGTTACTAAGGGCATGAGCCTAAGTAAGATTCATGGCGAAAGTAGCTTGCCCTTGCTTTCCTTTAAAGATACTCAAGAACGTTTTCCCTATTGCACAGCCTTATGGACAAAAAGATTTGAAATATCTACGGTTGTGCTTGGGACTGAGTAAAAGTTTTAATATTCTGTTACTAAGGGCATGAGCCTAAGTAAAACTCATGGCAAAAATAGCTTCTCTTGCTTTCTTTTAAAAGATGCTTAATAACTTTTTTCCTATTGCACAGCCTCTTAGCCAAAAGATTTGAAATATTTACGGTTGTGCTTGGGACGGAGTCAAAGTTTTAATATTCTGTTACTAAGGGCATGAGCCTAAGTAAGAATCATGGCAAAAATAGCTTGCCCTTGCTTTCCTTTAAAAGATACTGAAGAACTTTTTCCTACTGCACAGCCTCATAGACAAAAAGATTTGACATATCTACGGTTGTGCTTGGGACGAGTCAAAGTTTTAATATTCTGTTACTAAAGGCATGAGCCTAAGTAAGACTAATGGCGAAAATAGCTTGCCCTTGCTTTCTTTTAAAAGATACTCAAGAACTTTTTCTCAATTGCACAGCCTAATGGCCAAAAAGACCTGAAATATCTACGGTTGTGCTTGGGACTAAGTCAAAGTATTAATATTCTTTTACTAAGGGCATGAGCCTAAGTAAGATTCGTGGCGAAAATAGCTTGCCCTTGCTTTCCTTTAAAGATACTCAAGAACTTTTTTCCTATTGCACTGCCTTATGGACAAAAAGATTTGAAATATCTACGGTTGTGCTTGGGACTGAGTCAAAGTTTTAATATTCTGTTACTAAGGGCAAGAGCGCAAGCAACATTCATGGCGAAAATAGCTTGCCCTTGCTTTCTTTTAAAAGATACTCAAGAACTTTTTCCAATTGCTCAGCCTAAAGGCCAAAAAGATTTGAAATATCTACGGTTGTGCTTGGGACTGAGTCAAAGTATTAATATTCTGTTACTAAGGGCATGAGCCTAAGTAAGACTCATGTCGAAAATAGCTTGCCCTTGCTTTCCTTTAAAAGATACTGAAGAACTTTTTCCTACTGCACAGCCTCATAGACAAAAAGATTTGAAATATCTACGGTTGTGCTTGGGATGGAGTCAAAGTTTTAATATTCTATTACTAAGGGCAAGAGCGCAAGCAACATTCATGGCGAAAATAGCTTGCCCTTGCTTTCTTTTAAAAGATACTCAAGAACTTTTTCTCAATTGCACAGCCTAATGGCCAAAAAGATTTGAAATATCTACGGTTGTGCTTGGGACTGAGTCAAAGTATTAATATTCTGTTACTAAGGGCATGAGCTTAAGTAAGGCTCATGGCGAAAATAGCTTGCCCTTGCTTTCCTTTAAAAGATACTGAAGAACTTTTCCCTATTGCACAGCCTCATAGACAAAAAGATTTGAAATATCTACGGTTGTGCTTGGGACGAAGTCAAAGTTTTAATATTCTGTTACTAAGGGCAAGAGAGCAAGCAACATTCATGGCGAAAATAGATTGCCCTTGCTTTCCCTTTAAAGATACTCAAGAACCTTTTCCCTATTGCACAGCCTTATGGACAAAAAGATTTGAAATATCTACGGTTGTGCTTGGGACTGAGTAAATTTTTAATATTCTGTTACTAAGGGCATGCGCCTAAGTAAGACTCATGGCAAAAATAGCTTTCCCTTGCTTTCTTTTAAAAGATGCTTAATAACTTTTTTCCTATTGCACAGCCTCTTAGCCAAAAGATTTGAAATATCTACGGTTGTGCTTGGGACGGAGTCAAAGTTTTAATATTCTGTTACTAAGGGCATGAGCCTAAGTAATTCTCATGGCGAAAATAGCTTGCCCTTGCTTTCCTTTAAAAGATACTGAAGAACTTTTTCCTACTGCACAGCCTCATAGACAAAAAGATTTGAAATATCTATGGTTTTGCTTGGGACTAAGTAAAAGTTTTAATATTCTGTTACTAAGGGCATGAGCCTAAGTAAGACTCATGGCGAAAATAGCTTGCCCTTGCTTTCCTTTAAAACATACTGAAGAACTTTTCACTATTGCACAGCCTCATAGACAAAAAGATTTGAAATATCTAGGTTGTGACTTGGGACTGGAGTCAAAATTTTAATATTCTGTTACTAAGTGGCAAGAGCCAAGTAAGATTCATGGCGAAAATAGCTTGCCCTTGCTTTCCTTTAAAGATACTCAAGAACATTTTTCCTATTGCACAGCCTTATGGCCAAAAAGATTTGAAATATCTACGGTTGTGCTTGGGACTGAGTCAAAGTTTAATATTCTGTTACTAAGGGCATGAGCCTAAGTAAAACTCATGGCAAAAATAGCTTTCCCTTGCTTTCTTTTAAAAGATGACTTAAAACTTTTTCCCTATTGCACAGCCTCATAGCAAAAAGATTTGAAATATCTACGGTTGTGCTTGGGACGGAGTCAAGTTTTAATATTCTTTACTAAGGGCATGAGCCTAAGTAAGATCATGGCAAAAATAGCTTGCCCATGCTTTCCTTTAAAAATACTGAAGAACTTTTCCTATTGCACAGCCTCATAGACAAAAAGATTTGAAATATCTACGGTTGTGCTTGGGACGAGTCAAAGTTTTAATATTCTGTTACTAAGGGCAAGAGCCTAAGTCAAATTCATGGCGAAAATAGCTTGCCCTTGCTTTCCTTTAAAAGATACTCAAGAACTTTTTCCTATTGCACAGCCTTATGGACAAAAAGATTTGAAATATCTACGGTTGTGCTTGGGATTGAGTCAAAGTATTAATTATTCTGTTACTAAGGGCATGAGCCTAAGTAAATCTCGGCAAAAATAGCTTTGCCCTTGCTTTCCTTTAAAAGATCTCAAGTAACTTTTTCCCTATTGCACAGCCTTAGACAAAAAGATTTGAAATATCTATGGTTTTGCTTGGGACGGAGTATAAGTTTTAATATTCTGTTACTAAGGGCATGAGCCTAAGTAAGACTCATGGCGAAAATAGCTTGCCCTTGCTTTCCTTTAAAAGATACTGAAGAACTTTTTCCCTATTGCACAGCCTCTAGACAAAAAGATTTGAAATATCTACGGTTGTGCTTGGTACGGAGTCAAAATTTTAATATTCTATTACTAAGGGCAAGAGCGCAAGCAACATTCATGGTGAAAATAGCTTGCCCTTGCTTTCTTTTAAAAGATACTCAAGAACTTTTTCTCAATTGCCAGCCTAATGGCCAAAAAGATTTGAAATATCTACGGTTGTGCTTGGGATGAGTCAAAGTAATTAATATTCTGTTACTAAGGGCATGAGCCTAAGTAAGATTCGTGGCGAAAATAGCTTGCCATTGCTTTCCTTTAAAGATACTCAAGTACTTTTTCCTATTGCACAGCCTTATGGACAAAAAGATTTGAAATATCTATGGTTTTGCTTGAACTGAGTAAAAGTTTTAATATTCTGTTACTAAGGGCATGAGCCTAAGTAAGACTCATGGCGAAAATAGCTTGCCCTTGCTTTCCTTTAAAAGATACTCAAGTACTTTTCCCTATTGCACAGCCTATGGACAAAAAGATTTGAAATATCTATGGTTTGTGCTTGGACTGAGTAAAATTTTAATATTCTGTTACTAAAGGGCAAGAGCCAAGAAGCATTCATGGCTGAAAATAGCTTGCCCTTGCTTTCCTTTAAAAGATACTCGAAGAACTTTTCCTATTGCCAGCCTTAATGGACAAAAAGATTTGAAAATATCTACGGTTGTGCTTGGGACTGATCAAAGTTTTAATATTCTGTTACTAAGGGCATGAGCCTAAGTAAGATTCATGGCGAAAATAGCTTGCCCTTGCTTTCCCTTTAAAGATACTCAAGAACTTTTCCCTATTGCACAGCCTTATGGACAAAAAGATTTGAAAAATCTACGGTTGTGCTTGGGACTGAGTAAAAGTTTTAATATTCTGTTACTAAGGGCATGAGCCCAAGTAAAACTCATGGCAAAAATAGCTTTCTCTTGCTTTCTTTTAAAAGATGCTTAATAACTTTTTTCCTATTGCACAGCCTCTTAGCCAAAAGATTTGAAATATCTACGGTTGTGCTTGGGACTGAGTCAAAGTTTTAATATTCTGTTACTAAGGGCATGAGCCTAAGTGAGAATCATGGCAAAAATAGCTTGCCCTTGCTTTCCTTTAAAGATACTGAAGAACTTTTTCCTACTGCACAGCCTCATAGACAAAAAGATTTGAAATATCTACAGCTGTGCTTGGGACGGAGTCAAAGTTTTAATATTCTATTACTAAGGGCAAGAGCGCAAGCAACATTCATGGCGAAAATAGCTTGCCCTTGCTTTCTTTTAAAAGATACTCAAGAACTTTTCTCAATTGCACAGCCTAATGGCCAAAAAGATTTGAAATATCTACGGTTGTGCTTGGGACTGAGTCAAAGTATTAATATTCTGTTACTAAGGGCATGAGCCTAAGTAAGATTCGTGGCGAAAATAGCTTGCCCTTACTTTCCCTTTAAAGATACTCAAGAACTTTTTCCCTATTGCACAGCCTTATGGACAAAAAGATTTGAAATATCTACGGTTGTGCTTGAAACTGAGTCAAAGTATTAATATTCTGTTACTAAAGGCATGAGCCTAAGTAAGACTCATGGCGAAAATAGCTTGCCCTTGCTTTCTTTTAAAAGATACTCAAGAACATTTTCTCAATTGCACAGCCTAATGGCCAAAAAGACTTGAAATATCTACGGTTGTGCTTGTTACTAAGTCAAAGTATTAATATTCTGTTACTAAGGGCATGAGCCTAAGTAAGACTCATGTCGAAAATAGCTTGCCCTTGCTTTCCTTTAAAACATACTGAAGAACTTTTTCCTACTGCACAGCCTCATAGACAAAAAGATTTGAAAAATCTACGGTTGTGCTTGGAACGGAGTCAAAGTTTTAATATTCTATTACTAAGGGCAAGAGCGCAAGCAACATTCATGGCGAAAATAGCTTGCCCTTGCTTTCTTTTAAAAGATACTCAAGAACTTTTTCTCAATTGCACAGCCTAATGGCCAAAAAGATTTGAAATATCTACGGTTGTGCTTGGGACTGAGTCAAAGTATTAATATTCTGTTACTAAGGGCATGAGCTTAAGTAAGGCTCATGGCGAAAATAGCTTGCCCTTGCTTTCCTTTAAAAGATACTGAAGAACTTTTCCCTATTGCACAGCCTCATAGACAAAAAGATTTGAAATATCTACAGTTCTACTTGGGCCTGAGTCAAAGTTTTAATATTCTGTTACTAAGGGCATGAGCCTAAGTAAGATTCATGGCGAAAGTAGCTTGCCCTTGCTTTCCCTTTAAAGATACTCAATAACTTTTTCCCTATTGCACAGCCTTATCGACAACAAGATTTGAAATATCTACGGTTGTGCTTGGGACTGAGTAAAAGTTTTAATATTCTGTTACTAAGGGCATGAGCCTAAGTAAGACTCATGGCAAAAATAGCTTTCCCTTGCTTTCTTTTAAAAGATGCTTAATAACTTTTTTCCTATTGCACAGCCTCCTAGCCAAAAGATTTGAAATATCTACGGTTGTGCTTGGGACAGAGTCAAAGTTTTAATATTCTGTTACTAAGGGCAAGAGAGCAAGCAACATTCATGGCGAAAATAGCTTGCCCTTGCTTTCTTTTAAAAGATACTCAATAACTTTTTCTCAATTGCACAGCCTAATGGCCAAAAAGATTTGAAATATCTACGGTTGTGCTTGGGACTGAGTCAAAGTATTAATATTCTGTTACTAAGGGCATGAGCCTAAGTAAGATTCGTGGCGAAAGTAGCTTGCCCTTGCTTTCCCTTTAAAGATACTCAAGAACTTTTTCCCTATTGCACAGCCTTATGGACAAAAAGATTTGAAATATCTACGGTTGTGCTTGGGACTGAGTAAAAATTTTAATATTCTGTTACTAAGGGCATGAGCCTAAGTAAGACTCATGGCAAAAATAGCTTTCACTTGCTTTCTTTTAAAAGATGCTTAAAGGGAACCTGTCACCTGGATCTAAGCCCCTACACTATCACTACCTGTCCCTGCACCTTCCTAGCTGCTCCCTATCTATCCCTCTCTGAGCTAAATCCGCCCTATAAAACTGCAGAAAAAATAACTTATAACTTACAGCAGTCCCTGAGGCTGGGGACTGAGAAGGCGGCGCCAGGCTCCATTCAGCACTCCTCCATGCAGCAGCACACGCCCCGCTGGGCAGCATTATTCTTTCTTCATCGCCGCCTCCTCCATTTGGAATCTCCCACCCACTTTACACTGTAAGGTAGCGGTTAGGATCGGCACGACAGAAGGCAGTGACTCAGGTATTTACTCACACAGCACACAGTTTAATGGCACAGTTCAGGTATTCACAGACCTCCAGATTCCGGTGTAACAGGTCAGACTAACCCCCCGACCAGAATATACCCGTGGTATAAACTGGGCTAGCCCAGAGTATACCCCCCTGAGCCAGAATATACCCTTGGTATATTCTGGCCTAGCCCAAACTATACCCCAGGGTAAAAACAGGCCTAGGCCAGATTATAACTCTCCGTATACCACAGCAGCTGTAGATCAGGGCCCCAAGCCGTGCACAGGGCCCCAAGCAATGCATGAGGGCCTGAGGCAGCACAAGGTGGCCCCAGGCAGCAGAAAGTGGCCCTACGCAACATACAGGGGCCCCAGGCAGTGCCAGGGGCCCCAGGCAGTGCTAGGGGCCCCAGGCAGCGCATGGGGGCCTGAGGCAGCACACAGGGGCCCCAGGCTACACACAGGATCCCAAGTTACACACAGGGGCCCCAGCCAGCATACAAGGGCCCCAGGCAATACACGGGGCCCCAGGCAGTGCACAGGGCCCCAGGCAGCACAAAGTGGCCCCAGGCAGCACAAAGTGACCCCAGGCAACATACAGGGGCCCCAGGCAGTACTAGGGGCCCCAGGCTACACACAGGATCCCAGGCTACTCACAGGGGCCCCAGCCAGCATACAAGGGCCCCAGGCAGTGCACAGGGCCCCAGGCAGCACAAAGTGGCCCCAGGCAACATACAGGTGCCCCATGCAGTACCAGGGGCCCCAGGCTACACACAGGATCCCAGGCTACACACAGGGGTCCCATGCAGCATACAAGGGCCCCAGGCAGTGCACAGGGCCCCAGGCAGCACAAAGTGGCCCCAGGCAACATACAGGGGCCCCAGGCAGTACCAGGGGCCCCAGGCTACACACAGGATCCCAGGCTACTCACAGGGGCCCCAGCCAGCATACAAGGGCCCCAGGCAGTGCACAGGGCCCCAGGCAGCACAAAGTGGCCCCAGGCAACATACAGGTGCCCCATGCAGTACCAGGGGCCCCAGGCTACACACAGGATCCCAGGCTACACACAGGGGCCCCATGCAGCATACAAGGGCCCCAGGCAGTGCACAGGGCCCCAGGCAGCACAAAGTGGCCCCAGGCAACATACAGGGGCCCCAGGCAGTACCAGGGGCCCCAGGCTACACACAGGATCCCAGGCTACACACAAGGGCCCCATGCAGCATACAAGGGCCCCAGGCAGCACACAGGGGCCCCAGGCAGCACAAAGTGACCACAGGCAATATACAGGGGCCCCAGGCAGTGGGCCACCTGGGGCCACTTTGTGCTGCCTGGGGCTCTTGTGTGCTGCCTCTGGCCCCCATGCGCTGCCTGGGACCCCTTTGTACTGCCTGGGGCCCTTGTATGCTGCATGGGGCCCCTGTGTGTAGCCTGGGGCCCCTAGTACTGCCTGGGGCCCCTGTATGTTGCCTGGGGCCACTTTGTGCTGCCTGGGGCCCCGTGCACTGCCTGGGGCCCCGTGCATTGCCTGGGGCCCCGTGCATTGCCTGGGGCCCCGTGCACTGCCTGGGGTCCTTGTATGCTGCATGGGGCCCCTGTGTGTAGCCTGGGATCCTGTGTGTAGCTTGTGGCCCCTAGTACTGCCTGGGGCCCCTGTATGTTGCCTGGGGCCTCTTTGTGCTGCTTGGGGCCTCTTTGTGCTGCCTGGGGCCCTGTGCACTGCCTGGGGCCCTTAGCACTGCCTGGGGCCCTAGCACTGCCTGGGGCCCCTGTATGTTGCGTAGGGCCACTTTCTGATGCCTGGGGCCACTTTGTGCTGCCTCGGGCCCCCATGTGTTGCTTGGGGCCCTGATCTACAGCTGCTGTGGTATACGGAGGGGTATAATCTGGCCTAGGCCACTTTAACCCCGAGTATATTCTGGTCGGGGGTTTAGTCTGGCCTGTTACACCGGGGCGCAGCCGAGTAGAACCTCATACAATCCCAGCAGCTCCTGCTGCTGTCCTGACACACTCCACCCCCTCCCCACAGCCCAGGGCAGCACATATCATCTCCTATTCACCCGCACACCTGGGGGTCAGTGCTTTCAATCAGCACTTAGCTCCAGTAGCAGCTAACCCTGTGTGTGCTGCTACCGAGCAGAAGATACAATCTCCCATATGCTGTGTCTCGGTCAGGGGACACATTGAGGTTGCATCACCACAACATGATAGGTGTAAAGCACAGATTCCAAATGGAGGAGGCGGCGATGAAGAAAGAATAATGCCACCCAGTGGGGCGTGTGCTGCTGCATGGAGGAGGGGCTGAATGGAGTCTGGCGCCGCCTTCTCAGTCCCCAGCCTCAGGGACTGCTGTAAGTTATAAGTTATTTTTCTGCAGTTTTATAGGGCAGATTCAGCTCAGAGAGGGATAGATAGGGAGCAGCTAGGAAGGTGCAGGGACAGGTAGTGATAGTGTAGGGGCTTAGATCCAGGTGACAGGTTCCCTTTAATAACTTTTTTCCTATTGCACAGCCTCTTAGCCAAAAGATTTGAAATATCTACGGTTGTGCTTGGGACGGAGTCAAAGTTTTAATATTCTGTTACTAAGGGCATGAGCCTAAGTAAGACTCATGGCGAAAATAGCTTGCCCTTGCTTTCCTTTAAAAGATACTGAAGAACTTTTTCCTATTGCACAGCCTCATAGAAAAAAGATTTGAAATATCTACGGTTGTGCTTGGGACGGAGTCAAAGTTTTAATATTCTGTTACTAAGGGCAAGAGCGCAAGCAACATTCATGGCGAAAATAGCTTGCCCTTGCTTTCTTTTAAAAGATACTGAAGAACTTTTCCCTATTGCACAGCCTCAAAGACAAAAAGATTTGAAATATCTACGGTTGTGCTTGGTACGGAGTCAAAATTTTAATATTCTGTTACTAAGGGCAAGAGCGCAAGCAACATTCATGGCGAAAATAGCTTGCCCTTGCTTTCTTTTAAAAGATACTCAAGAACTTTTTCTCAATTGCTCAGCCTAATGGCCAAAAAGATTTGAAATATCTACGGTTGTGCTTGGGACTGAGTCAAAGTATTAATATTCTGTTACTAAGGGCATGAGCCTAAGTAAGACTCATGGTGAAAATAGCTTGCCCTTGCTTTCCTTTAAAATATACTGAAGAACTTTTTCCTACTGCACAGCCTCATAGACAAAAAGATTTGAAATATCTACGGTTGTGCTTGGAACGGAGTCAAAGTTTTAATATTCTATTACTAAGGGCAAGAGCGCAAGCAACATTCATGGCGAAAATAGCTTGCCCTTGCTTTCTTTTAAAAGATACTCAAGAACTTTTTCTCAATTGCACAGCCTAATGGCCAAAAAGATTTGAAATATCTACGGTTGTGCTTGGGACTGAGTTAAAGTATTAATATTCTGTTACTAAGGGCATGAGCTTAAGTAAGGCTCATGGCGAAAATAGCTTGCCCTTGCTTTCCTTCAAAGATACTCAAGTACTTTTTCCCCATTGCACAGCCTTATGGACAAAAAGATTTGAAATATCTATGGTTTTGCTTGGGACTGAGTAAAAGTTTTAATATTCTATTACTAAGGGCATGAGCCTAAGTAAAACTCATGGCAAAAATAGCTTTCTCTTGCTTTCTTTTAAAAGATGCTTAATAACTTTTTT
>JARQOC010000924.1:0-55962 GCA_033576535.1 Allobates femoralis | reverse complement strand
ATAACTAGCAAAACACACAATGTAAAAGTCAGCAGTCTCACCCTTCCGCTGGCTCACCAGGGATTAGAATATTCGTGCCTTAGAGCCATCACAGCAAAGTCTGTAAGCCAGGTGAATGGATTGTCCCAACCTGTGTTGCTTCCTTATGCAGCCTTTTGATATCCCAGCCGAATCCGAACATTCGATGCTGGAGTCCTTGTAGTATTATAATCCAGGTTCTGATCCCCTTGGTCAGCACCAAAGTGACTAGGCCTGGGGATCCGTAGATCCTAGATTAGCTGCATGTACTGTACAAGTCTCATGCACCTCTAATCGGGGCTGAAGTCCCTAGACCGAGGTCACTAGACAAAATCTCCCTGGTTAATCAACAGGTCTGCTTATATCCCCTTGATCATTCGTTGCAGGATATTGGGGACGTCATGATTGGTGGAATAAGCCTGTGGCTTAAATGTTCATTTAAATCATGTGGGCAACGAGGGGCCAAGGAGGGTGACATTTAGTATACCATCCTGACCACAAACAATGGTGGCTGATGTAATTTACATAGAATCAGCAACACACATAGTAATACAAAGAAATCTTAGCAGGATTTAGTTCTCTGACTTCTATGACAATGAGGTGAGATAATTACATTACACACGTTAAACACTTATAGGCATCTACAAGACTTGTAGGAACAATGAGTGGCTGTCACAAAGTAATAAACAAAATACAAGGAATTGTCTGGCTTCATAAGAAACTATCATATGTTATGAATTAAAGGAGTCCATTTCATCACAATGATTCTCCCTCAAGAACGAGACGAACATTCATCCTGTGAGTTGGTAAGTCGGGAGAAAAGACCAGGATGTCGTCTAGATACTACACGACACAAAGATAGAGCAGATCACGGAATACGTCATTGACAAACTCATGGAAAATGGCAGGTGCATTGCATAACCCAAAGGTCATCACCCGATATTCGTAGTGACCATCTCGCGTGTTGAAGGTGGTTTGCCACTCATCCCAAAATGGTATCCTA
The DNA here is from genome assembly GCA_033576535.1 of Allobates femoralis. Classification (NCBI taxonomy): domain Eukaryota; kingdom Metazoa; phylum Chordata; class Amphibia; order Anura; family Aromobatidae; genus Allobates; species Allobates femoralis. The sequence continues at coordinate 54,941 of JARQOC010000924.1, read as the reverse complement.
ACAAGGTTGTAATCGACACAGAGAACCAACTTGGTGAAAATCCTGGAACCTCAAAGACAGTCAAAGAGCTCTAGAATTAAGGAAAGAGGATATTTGTTTTTTTACTATAATTTGGTTGAGACCACGGTAGTCAATGCACAGGTGAAGAGACCTATCTTTCTTCTTCACGAAGAAGAACCCAGCTGAATAAACCCTCAAGCCAAATTCTCCTTGATGTAGTCGGGCATGGCCTGAGTCTCTATGGGAAAGAGAGGGTAGATCCTACCTCGAGGCAGAGTAGATTCAGGGATTAGATTGATTGGAAAATTGTAAGGCCTGTGAGGAGGAAGAGTCTCAACTTCCTTTTTGTCAAATACATCTGTGAAGGACCAGTAGGCAGAAGGTAACCTGGGTAAAGCTGCAGGAGGCCGCGGAGTAGAACCAGGCTAAACTGGTTTGAGGCAGTGATCGTGACAGGACTGACACGAATCAAAGGACATCTCCAGATAGCCAATTGAGGACAGGTTCATGGAGGCACAGCCATGTTAGACATAGTAGAAATGGTGGAGAAAGATTTAGTAACACATAGAAGGTAATTTTCTCCCTGTGGAGTGCTCCGATTTGAAGCTCCACCTCTTCGGTGATACCAAGAATGAGGTCTTTTCAGGGATCTTCCATCCACAGAGTCGATGCGCTGGGATCACTGCAGTGGAACAATTGGGATCCTGAAGTGCCTAGCCACAGCTTGCTGGATGAAATTTCCACCAGAGCCAGAATCCAGATAGGCCGTCTTGGAGGACCACACCTGACCTAAAATCTCTTACCTGTCCTAGGTGGAAGAGATTTATGGCCTTTCAGTCCCACAGCGTTGCCTCGAAGCGGAGCATCCACAATGCGGATTCCTTGCAAGCTTGTCTTCCTTTTGGTTCCTTTTCATGTTTCAAGCTCCATGGGTTCATCCTCAGAGACTGGAGCGGGATGAGCTGGAAACCGAAGTTTCAGTGAAGAAGATGCCAGAAATCACTGCTCCTGGAGACACATGTCAATCCAAATGGCGAGGGGTATGATATCATCCAGGGTCTCGGGTAAGTCCCTGACTGCCAATTCATTCTTGATTTCTCCAGATAAACATCTCCGAAAGGCTCCGACCAGAGGCTCATTGGTCCACTGGAGTTCTGAAGCCAAGGTGCTGAAACAGATGGCATACTAACTGACAGTCAGAGAGCCCTGTTGCAGGTTGAAGAGAGACTCCATGGCAGATGTGGTACGACCAGGCTCATCAAAAATCTTGCAGAACATGTCCATGAATTCCTGCAGATCAGACACGATGGGATCATTCCGTTCCATTAGATAGTTGACCCAGGCTAAAGCCTCTCTCTCCGGGTGGGAGGCCAGGAAAGCCACCTTGGCCATGTCAATCGAATAATGCTGAGGCAATAAACAAAAATGCAGCAAGCATTGGTGGAGAAATGTTCTGCATAACTTGAGATCACCATCATAACGAGGAGGCTTTAAGAGATGAGGTATGGGTCTTGTAGTGGACACACCCATCAAATGCTGCACTAGGGGAAGAACTGGGGGAGGAGCAACCAGCTGTACCTTAGTTAACCGGTTATTCATGGAGGTCATGTAGTCCAACAAACGGGTCTGCTTCTCACATTGATAATTGAGCTAATGAAGAGGCTCTGCTAGTTGAGTCGCGTTGGTGGGCTCGGCAGCCTGTAGAGTAGACAGGCAGGTATCCAAGGTTTGCATACAGGCCACCAGCTGATCCTGGCTCTTATGAAATGCAGCCAGCTCTCTCTGGGCTGAGAATCAGGTATCAGCGGAGCCCATGGCCTGGGCAAACTGTTACGCCCACAGGGTGTGATGATGTAATCTGGGCCACTGGTGGTGCAGTGGTAGCTGAATACCCGATACTCAACACACAAGAGAGTGAACTGAATAAAACCAAAGATATTTATTAAGGATAATTCTACAAAGAGGAAAAGGTACCTGAGGGAAGGACCCTCTGGATTGTGACACTGTACCATGTAGCGGTGCACCAGGTAAGATGTACTCCTATAGAGGGATTCCCTCTCTGGCAACACCAAGGTAGCCTGAATGCCACGAATTACAGACCAGAGGGGTGACCTGTACAGACAGGATAGGAGAAACTGTGGAATACTGGCTCTGTTGGTGGAGAGAATCCCAGAGGCTGTATGTAATCCCGGAAAGGCTGATACAGCCAGTAGTGGTATCAGAAGGCTCCGTGAGGAAAAGCTTGACCAGCTTGGAGTGGGGTCCGGAGTGTCCAGAGGAGTCCAGGATAGAGAACCACCACCAGAGAATTCTGTGGATACAGATATATTAGTATCATTCAAGGCAAAGCCTTCAAATTGCAGAGCACAGCAGAATATTGCATGAGCAGGAGGCAACTATCATACAGAATGAGGATGTTGCCCGAGCACCTCCCAATAGGGGAGGGTGTCTTTTATGTACAAAGCATCACAGCAGAGACAGCCCTAAAAGAGGACAGGTGCTCTGCTGCTTTAAGTATGTGCAGGAGGCAGGGCGTGCTTCCTAAGAGCACTGCCAGGAGACCTGCCAAGGGGATGCAGGTTCCTAGCAGAGAAAGAAGCCGTTGATCGCCTGGAGCTATGGACAGGGTAAGCAGTATTAGTGGAGCCGCGTGATGAGCGCCAATCTCACTGTCCATGAGAAACCGGACCCGCGGCCGAAGGCATGACACAAGTTACCTGATTCATTAAAGAATTCTGATGTGAAAAACTTTGAAAAGTTGCAAAATGTTTGCACAATGGTAGGCTGCATAAAAATATTGTGACTTTAGGATATTTTCATGCCATAATTGCCTAGTTCAAACAAAGTGGGCAGAGCTGGTTTGAGATAGGAGCTTGACGGGGCATGGTAACACTTGTTTTATCAAATTTTTGGCAAGTGGTGGACGTCCTTACACCACAAATTTAGATAGAGTCCCTGACTAGAGTAAAATTTATGGCAAGGTGACCATGGATGCCCCTTATTTAATCAGGTGCCTCACACTCCACCCATCTCTCTCAAGACCAGTGGAAAAAACACTGCGCTTGATTGACAGGTGCAAGAGCCATTAAACAATTTCACAAGTTTTAGCGTATAGCTTTTTTTAATGTTTTGTTTCCTTTATGTTGCTCAATATAACAAACTTAGCTATAAAATGATTAAAACCTTATTCACTCTCAATTTAATTCTTTTGTAAATTTCTATGTTTAAGTATATATCATGTTCCAACTCTTTGCAATTAATGAGCAACATTGATCTCTGCTGTGTGCAGCAGTGTATTTGTGTAGAGGATTATCCTGATAAGAATACATTGTCTATATTTAGAGTATATAGCGGTTACATAGTAGTCATGTGAGCCCTGATGATAAGATCTTTCAAAGTAAGAAATATAATAAACTGCATCAAATTATGAAGTATAGATTGTGTTCCATAAACAGATTGAAATACCCAGCGTACAGGCATGATTGTAGTCTGCTCAGCTGTCGGATGATGGTAGCAAGTGATATATGACTGCTGAGAGGAGTATTTAGGGTGAAGTGTTTACTGTATCTGTAAAATTCCCATGCAGTGAGTACAGTAACTTCCCAGACGTGGGAACGCACTGGCATGTGAATGGTGCTGCTAAGTTCATTCTTCTGACAACTTTTGCTTTGCTAAAAAATGCAGTTACCGCCGTAATATGTTATCAAGTCAGAACAAAATGAAAAAAATAAAATATTTATCTTGTAATTAAATTGCTCTTGATATTCTAGTTTACTAGTTGTGATGGACAAACCCACCAATGTTCAGGATTATATTATTCAGTGGGATATTTATTCTCCCTAATAGGGGTTATTACCTCACCTACAGGGGAGTTTTACGCTGGCTTCACATTAGCGTTTGTGTCTGCATGCTGATGGCATGCAGACACAAACGCTGTCAAAAGCAGTGTGTGAAATATGTGTCCGCAGCGGATAATGTCCGCCTGCGGACACATCACTAGGGAGCCCGGCAGCCAATCGGCGCTGTCCGGGGGCGGGCCGGAGGAGGAGTTCAGCGCCGGAGATCTCCTCCTCCCCGCCGCCGGTAAGCACCGGGACGTGTCGGCGGGGAGAACAGCTGATGTGACAGCTGTTTGAATCTTCCCGCGCCGACACTGAGAGGAGATGTCGGCGCGGGAAGATTCAAACAGCTGTCACATCAGCTGTTCTCCCCGCCGACATCGCTAGCACATTACGGGCGGCGGGGAGGAGGAGGACAGCAGTGGCTCAGCTGATCTCCCGGTGGCCGTCGGTGAGCTCTTGTGACATCACCGGCGGCCACCGGGAGATTTTTCAATGGGTCCGCAGCGTTCTCCAGCGCTGTCAAGCGCTGAACACTGCGGACCCATTAAAGACAATGCATGTTTTGTGCGCTTGGGGACGCTTGCTGATTGTCCAAACTCCCCGAGCGCACAAAAAAATGCAACTGGCTGCGTCCCGGGTGCGGATGCTGGACACCGGAAGGAGCAGATATCGTCCGCATCCGCACCCGAACGCAGCAAATGCAGGCACTATACGTTCCTATGTTAAACATAGGAACGCAGTGCGCATGCGTTTGACTGCGTATGGGAACGCAGCAATACGCTGCCTTCCCATACGCAAATGTGAAGGCACCCTTAGTCCAGTTTTATGTACACAGAGTTAATGCTAAGAGGTTAAAACTTAACATTTAATAAATAATCCTTTAAAAAGACTAGATCATCTACACAAACTACACATGTGATATCCCACAGTGCCCAAGTGTCATATGACAAATTAAAAACTCCCTTATTTTCTCAGAAGTTGTGGTTAGGTTGTAGTGATATCTGCAGAGCTTATTCTGCCCTTAATTGCAGTCCACCTTCAAACCTCATATATACCAGGTTAAGATACTTTAAGATCGTCCCGTGTCACTTAGTATCACCTGGTATATATCCCTGTATATGGAAAACAAGAAAGCCCACTTCCCCTTTATATTGGAAAGGACTCACGATGAGTCTTTAATGTCCAGGAGGTCCTTCTACTAATGACAGCCTGGTATTAGACTCTTATTAATGTTTCTATGTTACCACAATACTCCACTCCCGACGCGTTTCGGATGCTATATCCTCATCAGGAGATGTGTGGTTAGGTTCTTAGTGCGGTCCTGCTCATAGGTACCCCCTTATGATGGTACATGTGTCTGAAAATAAGGCATATCAAACATTACTCTTCCTGCATATGTCATATGGTGCAAAGCACCGATATCTACCTGTATGGTTCCTGGCCATTATGGGTACTATTGCCCCAGGGTACTCACCCAGCATAGCCCAGTGGCCTGTGTCCTGAAGTACACCACCGCGGCTGCACTGCCGCTCTTTATGGCCGTGTTTTTCCGGTCATGCGGTGTACCCCGCCCCCGGAAGTGACGTGCGCGTCATTCCGCGACATCATTTCCGGTCCGGCAGTTATGTGGAACGCACTCATACGTTCCACACCTCGTTCCTAATTCACTCTCAGTGATGGGAGTAAAATGGGGCTTTCGGTTCCTCCCCTAGGGTGTGAGGTCAATGAAAAAGGCGGTTCTTTCCTCCTAGCCCTGCCTTTAACATTGTGGGAGATTCTGTAACAACGCAGATGTCTCCTTTTATCCAAAACACACTGTACATAGCGGTTTTAAGTCACTTCTACTACTTCTTTCCATAATAGCAAATATGGGTCATTATGGCATATACAGAGATCTTCCCTAAACCGAATCTATCCTGATGTTATTTTTCGGCATGATCAGAATTAACCCTAGTCTTTTTAAAGGATTATTTATTAAATGTTAAGTTTTAACCTCTTAGCATTAACTCTGTGTACAATGTTCAGGATTGACAGACTCAGACGGATTTTTTTCAGTTCAGGATCAGACATGACACAAACTTGAGTCCAATCCCTGAACCATGCAAAGGGAAGGAAAAGATAGCGTGTAGAATGGACCGGGATCAAGCCAATTAATATATCTCAATAATTTTATTATACATAGAAAAAAACAGTACACACATGTGCAATAACAAACATTTAAAAACAATTAAAATAGCAGACAAGCTGCTAACATCAAGACTGGCTGCAATGAACAGGGTGCACTAAATGACATAATGATCAGTGGAATCACAGAAAAAAAAAAAAAAAATCTATCAAATCTGTTTCCAGAGCAGACATATAATCAATAATCAATAGCACTGATAGACAGGCCTGTATCTGGATTAAGCAGGTGGGTAAACCCCCTACAAATTCGTATACATCTTAGAAGACAGACAGGCTAGTCATCAAACATCAGAAAATGCATCAAATAAACTGGAAAATACATGTGAAACCAAAGAAGAAGCAAAAAAGCAACTAATATGCATTGTTGTCAAAGGTGCCCTGTAAAATTACCATCATTGCCCACTAAGGGGTATATATTTGCAGCCAGTCAGGACCAAAGGACCCTCACCCAACGCGTGTCGCCCCTTTTTTTTGCTTCTTCTTTGGTTTCACATGTATTTTCCAGTTTATTTGATGCATTTTCTGATGTTTGATGACTAGCCTGTCTGTCTTCTAAGATGTATACGAATTTGTAGGGGGTTTACCCACCTGCTTAATCCAGATACAGGCCTGTCTATCAGTGCTATTGATTATTGATTATATGTCTGCTCTGGAAACAGATTTGATAGATTTTTTTTTTTATTTATTTTTTTTTTTTCTGTGATTCCACTGCTCATTATGTCATTTAGTGCACCCTGTTCATAGCAGCCAGTCTTGATGTTAGCAGCTTGTCTGCTATTTTAATTGTTTTTAAATGTTTGTCATTGCACATGTGTGTACTGTTTTTTTCTATGGATAATAAAATTATTGAGATATATTAATTGGCTTGATCCTGGTCCATTCTACACGCTATCTTTTCCTTCCCTTTGCATTGATTATATAAGCGTGGGATTTGGTGATCCTTCTTGTGCCGTACCTACCTACATGTCTATATTCAGTTTTCTGGTGACATACTCACCTTCCTGGTAACGTGCACATTTGTATATAGCCAAATTTTCTCTTTTTTTGCTGATAAACCTTATACAGACCGGCTGTGTGGCAACATGGACTTGGATAGTAGAGAGGCGGTTTGGAGTGGCCAGCAGGGTGGCCTTTTTGGTGGAGTAGATTTGACTCCTGTCGACAATTCCTTTGGTCATGTGTCTTCTGAGCTAATAAGATTGCATAAATCTGTTACCAGGATTTGGTGGAACATAGCCAGCCTGGAGGAATATCTGAAATTGGGGATTGCTCCCAGGGGTCTTAGGGTGCAAATATTTCCCGAATGGGAGGCGGATGCTGACTTTAAGAAAACTTGGTAGTCTGGCCTCTCTAAGTGCTCCACAATAATTATAAAAATGTTGCTAGAATTTGATAAAGGATTGCTCAAAAAAAACAAAAATGAAATTAGGGTCCTAGAGGGGAAACTAAAAGAGTTTGATTCACAAAAACAGGTGGTCCCGTTTCAGAATAAACTGAAAGTGATTATTGAGAAATTTGAAGGAGATATCAAGTACAACAAACGCCAAAAACTCCTAAGGGACAAAAAAGATCTAGAGGAAAACAAACTCTTTAAGTGGTCACATAGTAATAACGGTAGACCCTATAGACACCCCAAAAGACCACGAGGCCCAAAAAGACCACCACAGAAACCAGACAGACCTGATGATAAACATGAAGAGCAACCAAGAATCCCTTCACCCAGAACTCCTGGGAGGGATTTTTTATCAGAGGAGGAAAGCGACTTAGAAAACCCAGTAGAAGGGGGAGACGGAGACCCAAGTCCACCCAACCTCAGGAACCGCAACCCGAACACGAGACGTTGGTCCCCGGGAGCACCACAGAACTCGAACCACAGGAAACCCTAAGAGCAATAAGACAAAATGGCACTAGCAGTGATGGTAATGTCCAAGTAATTAATCTTTCCAGCTACTGTCTCTCCGATTCTGAGATTCACCTACTATCTCGAGGTCTTTCCTTTTCCCCTACTCGAATGCTAGACAAATTTGATCTAACAAAGGATCTTTACCTTTTTTGCAGACAGGTGGTCTTTAAGTTCTTGTATCACCGACCGTCAGCATTAGAAGCTATTGGTACCCAGGATCGGTTGGTTCTCCAGGATATGATGGACTTGCTACAAGAGGACACCATCTCAGGTAACAACACTAAAGCGCCTTTTCCACATCGTGCACCTTCCCAGGCCACACACCCCTTTTCTGTTTGCCCTGCGGTTCAAATATTTTTTGAAGTCACGAGTAGGGACATTAGGGACTTGAAAGTAAATTCACGCCAAGGATTATAATTTAACAGCTAATGAAAGACGTGCCCTTCAAAATCTAAAAAGGAATCCCCTATTTGTAATAAAAGAAGCGGATAAAGGGGGGAATGTGGTGCTGTGGCCTAATGAGATGTACATGGAAGAGGCGAAAAGACAACTACAGAGATCTGAGTGTTACCAGGTCTTGCCCTCAGACCCTACGGGTGTATTTAAGAAAAAGCTAGACTCACTTATCTGGAGAGCCTTCAACATGGATATCATTAACAAACAGGAGAAGGATTTCCTCATCACACAATTCCCAAAGACACCGACTTTTTACCTTCTGCCGAAGGTTCATAAGTCGGTCACCAGACCACCAGGAAGACCCATAGTGTCTGGTATTGGGGGATTATTTGAACATGTGTGTTCTTATGTTGATTTTTACTTGCAGCCCATGGTACTCTCCCTGGATTCTTACCTTCGGGATTCCTCTCACCTGATCTGTCTTCTGGAAGGGATGGATGTTCCAACAAACACGACCTTGGTAACTATGGATGTAGAAAGTCTCTACACTTGTATTGGTCACAGACTTGGTCTACAGGCTGTTTCATTTTTTCTCAACAAACAGACTTCAGGAACCGGGTCCATGATTCCTTCCTACTGGATCTCCTGCAACTCGCCCTAGAAAACAACTACTTCCTGTTTGATCGTACCTACTACAAACAGGTAACTGGGACCGCAATGGGTGCTAAATGTGCGCCCATCCTACGCAAATTTGTTTTTAGGATGGTGGGAGGAGACCTACGTTTACACCCTGGCTCCCTATAAATAGAAGGTTATACATTGGCATCGTTTTATTGACGACATTGTATTCTTCTGGGCAGGAACATCTGAGGAGTGCATGGAGTTCATAGGAGAATTGAATGAGAACATCTGGGATATTAAACTGACGTCACACTTATCCCTGGACTCCGTTGACTTCTTGGACTTGAAGATTGAGTTGAGAAATGGTAAGATTGAGACCGCACTCCATATAAAACCAACTGCAACTAATAGTGTGCTTCACTATAATAGTTTCCATCCTGCCCATGTTAGGAACGCCATCCCCAAGGGACAGTTTTACAGGATTCGGAGGAATTGCTCGGAAATCATGTATTCCTGAAACGAGGCCAAGGAAATGACCTCAAGATTTAAACAAAAGGGATACCCGAGGAAGATTATCTCTAAGGCTTTTGAGATAAGCAAACAACAGAAGAGGGAGGACCTTCTAGGGCGCAAGACAAAACCAAAGATGTCAACCATCAACTTAATTACCCCATACCATGACCAATGGAAGGAGGTCTATAAGGTGATGAATAAAAACTGGAGTATACTCAGAAGTGACGTGAGACTGTGGCCCTTTCTCAGTGAAAAACCCACCATTGTTGCCAGGAGGGCGAGGAACTTGAAGGATAATCTCACCCAGAGCCACTTCCAACGATCCACTACCAATCTTGGACGAGGATCACGGATCTTTGGTACGTACCCTTGTGGTGATTGTAAAGCCTGCCCCTTTATGGTGGCTGGAAGTGAGATCAACTTATCAATTTTCCCCCACAAGATTGAAACTAGATTTTATTCTAATTGTCGTACTCGTAACGTAATCTACGTTCTGACTTGTAGCTTCCGAAGATATTGTGGGAGAAACCACACGAGTGAGAAAAGACTCAGGGACCCTCTCCAACATTGGCTGTGCAAGAGCCTATCTAGAGAAAGGTAAGCCACTTACATCTGTAGCACGTCACTTCTTAGAACATCATAATGGGTCTCCAAGGAGTTTGAGAGTAATTGTGGTGGACAGGGTACAACAGTCCAACAGAAATGAACGTACGGTTGATCTCCTTTTACAAAAGGAGGCTAGATGGATATACAATCTACAGAGTATGTCTCCTAAGGGGATTAATGAAGAGATTACTTATAATGGGTTTTACAAGAGATAAAGGATTATACAATGTGTCTTCCTTTCCTCCTTTTTTGGATGGCCATATTGGATTTGTGTACATCTCCAAGATACTCTTGTTTATTCTGTTTCTCCTCTTTCTCTTCCCCTTTCTCCTGGACCTAGCCCTGGGTACCAATTCCTGGATACTATCTGAACTTTGCCACCTGCTACTGCCATAAAAATTGCTAAAACAATCCTATACTCGGACTTGGGGGACATGCCGGAGGGCTTGATCTGCAGGAGACGACGGGACATGAATCAGAAGATGGATGACCAAGACTATCTTTATAGTGTCTTATGGTTATTGTTTAAATCCTTATTTGTTTGCTTTTCCTTTGCTGTGTGACCCCCTCTGGAGAACAGGGGTTACACTACAATATGATAAATAATAATTTTTGATAAACATTGAATTTGGCATTGAACTCCCCATTACTAGGGGAAATGCCCGAATTGAAAATTATATATGTGTTGCTTAGCAACCATTTACCAGTGGCTGGTAGGCTCTGGTGTGCGGTGTTTGGCGCAACGCACCAGCGCCTCAGGGCCTCCCAGCAAATTGTTTGTCTATTATATTCCTTAGGTGTTATTCAGGCACTTCTGTTCTCCTTTTTTTTTTTTTTTTTTTTTGTGTGGATTTACTTAAACAGTGTTTCATGATCATCTGTTTACATCCCTGATCACATGACTACTCTGCCACCTCCCTGCTGTTTCCACCCCCTCCGCATCACTTCCACCTTTACACAGGCTAGAAACTACATTTCCCAGGGTCCACTGCTTCACTGAGCATGCTCAGTTTGAAGGGGTGGGCCCAGACCGGCCGGTCTTTACAAGCACCATTAATACTACACATTGTGAGTTTTACTATGAGATACATGCCCTCCGCCTACCCGGAAGTGGCCTGCACATGGTGATCAGCAGCTGACTGACATTTTGATCTACAAAACAGGTATATATACTGAGCTTTGACTGACCAGCATCACCCCTCTGACCCCTGAGGAAGCCCCCAGTTTAGAGGGGTGACACGCGTTGGGTGAGGGTCCTTTGGTCCTGACTGGCTGCAAATATATACCCCTTAGTGGGCAATGATGGTAATTTTACAGGGCACCTTTGACAACAATGCATATTAGTTGCTTTTTTGCTTCTTCTTTGGTTTCACATGTATTTTCCAGTTTATTTGATGCATTTTCTGATGTTTGATGACTAGCCTGTCTGTCTTCTAAGATGTATACGAATTTGTAGGGGTTTACCCACCTGCTTAATCCAGATACAGGCCTGTCTATCAGTGCTATTGATTATATGTCTGCTCTGGAAACAGATTTGATAGATTTTTTTTTTTTTTTTTCTGTGATTCCACTGCTCATTATGTCATTTAGTGCACCCTGTTCATTGCAGCCAGTCTTGATGTTAGCAGCTTGTCTGCTATTTTAATTGTTTTTAAATGTTTGTCATTGCACATGTGTGTACTGTTTTTTTCTATGTATAATAAAATTATTGAGATATATTAATTGGCTTGATCCCGGTCCATTCTACACGCTATCTTTTCCTTCCCTTTGCATTGATTATATAAGCGTGGGATTTGGTGATCCTTCTTGTGCCGTACCTACCTACATGTCTACAATCCCTGAACCATGACTTTAAAGTTATGAAATGGTAGTTGGGGGACTGTAAAAAGAAACAAAACATTGATTAAACATCTGCTCATACTAACCGGGTCCACGCGCTTGTACTTCTGGGGCCGCTCACTCACTTACGAATTATTCACTGGTGAGGGTTGTAACAGCCAATCAAAGACACTGTCAAAGAGAGTGGACATCTGTGACTGGCTTTTGGAGCCAGTGCCGTAACCTGGAAACAACCCATACATTCTAGCATATATCATGCAGAGTCAATAAACATTTTTAAGGTTTGTTTACTGCAATAATTAAATATGTGAGTTGGGGGAATGCTATTTACATTGACTTGTTTGGCTGCAGGCTGCTTCTCTCGTCCCAGTACTTCCTGACTCGTGCCCTCCTCGATACACACTGTAAATTCAAAGAGTATTTGGTTAATTCTATCCTTTCCCCAGTTGGGATATGTCCATGGACCACCATGAAAACTGCAAGACAGAATTCCTTCACTGTGCTCTAAATGGAGATCCGTCCTTATTCGAACCTCTGCTCAGGGCCTACCGAACCGACACCAAGGAGGACAGCTGTTTTCTATGCATCTGCCAGAAGCGGACATCAAACATCAACATACGAGGCTTAGGGTCTGTTCCACAGTCCAAATATTGAGACGACTCCCAGAGTAATCCTCAGTACAATAGAGGAAAGGGAATTGGATAAGCTCACCCCTCCTTCAGTGGAGATTTGGGTCAGGTGCACAGTGACGGCCGGCAACTGCCTACGTCCAAGGACTGGTGAAAGCCGGCACCTGATCCAATGGAACAAACTTATTTTATTTTCATGTGAAAGTCACAACAAAAATTAAAAGCATCTTAGCAGGCATAGCGCCTTGTCAGACGCGTTTCGGTAAAACATTTATCAATGACAAAGAGCTGTAAAACTAGCACACAATATATTCACATAGTGACTACACACATGTGAAAATCACAAATTGGTATCAGGTGGAAATAATCAAAATGATTAGTTTCAGAACAATTAGAACAGAAGAAGACTTTTTCTTACAGAGACAAAGGACGTAGGATAGAAATCAATAAATAGTGTATGTATACATAAATATAAATGAGTGAACATGGGAACCAAAAAATCATGTTTAGACACTAGTGAGGACATAATATAATTATGGAAAATATATCCATCAATGAAATTCTGCACAATGGCATATGGTTTATCACCATGTACAGCGTACACATATATACATATGGCCACTATCAAAGTACCGCACACACCTGGGAACAGATGTTGAAACCGGTGTCAAAGATGCTAATTGCTAATATTCAATAAAAATACATGAGATCATTTCTGAAATTCAAACCTCATGGGAATCTGCTGTTTAGGCACAGGATCCAAAAACTTTCCCTGTTTAACAGGTCCTGGCTTTGATTACCCCCCCCCCCCCCACATGCAGACATTCAAACATGTTCCAAATTCCTAACCAGTAGGATATTTGTTCTGCCATCATGTGTCTCCAGAAAATGTTTAGAAAACCGGGAGATCGAGTGTCTGCTACTGAAGGTGATCAGATCCGCGCCTGTGATATGTTCAGAGATACGTTTTTTAAGCGGCCGACTGGTGCAACCGATGTAGTCTACACTGTGCAGGTCGCCATGTAGACTACACCTCCTGTTTTTAGTTGCCAATTTTTTTACTGCATCAAGCCCAGGCAATCCTTTGGGGCTAGTAGTAGTGTCTGGTAGTCAGCAGTCTAGTTCTGCTGTGAAGCAAGCTACAACGCCTGTCTATCTACTAACAATTTTTGACTGCATCTAGACCAGATAATCCTTTGGGGGCTAGTAGCAGTGTCTGGTAGTCAGCAGTGTAGCCCTGCTGTGAAGCAATCAACACCGCCTGTCTATCTACAGCTAATTTTTGACTGCATCTGGCCCAGGCAATCCTTTGGGGCTAATACAACAGTTTGGCCACTCAGCTTTGCTCAGTTTCCATCCATAGTTTTTTGTGCCTACAACTACATAGTTGCCAATTAGTTAACCTCCAAAATCAGTGGTAAAAGGCCTGCTGCTGGTGGAAAGGGGAATAGGCGTGTTGGAAAGAGAAAAAAAGTTTGTGTCCATGGGGTAGGTGGTAAAGCAAGAGTAACATCTGCTGAAGAAATACCATCTTCCAGCCAAAGTAAGATGTCTACTTCTTTTCGTGGACAATCTGATATGATCCCTTTCTTACGGGCACGACCATTGCTACCAATTGTAGAAGGGGCACAAAAAGAGCAGGTGCTTGAATGGATATCAAGCGTTCTATCAAGTGGGCTCTCCTTCACCTCAACTTCAACATCACAAATACTCCAGTCCTCAGAGGTGTCACCTCAATCGCACTTGCTTCCTCCCAGCTCCCAAGTCTCCAGCTGCCCTACTGATTATGGGGTAACACAGATGGTTGTGTCTACAGAGCTGTTCACTCATAATATAGCCTGGGAATCAGAGGTCTGCTCCAAAGATTCACTAAGTCAAGACAAGGAAATGATCTGCACTGATGCCCAGAAGCTTTGTGAGTCAGATTCAGGTCCAGATGAAGAAGGTTCTAAGCATAAAAGCATAAACTGTAAAGGCCCAGTCTCACATAACGACGCATCAGCGATCCCGATCCCAATAACGATGTGCAGAGACACAGGCATCTTACCAGCGATGTAAAAACGATGTACTAGCCATCCAGAATTATACCGAGGTTGTTGTGAATTTTCTCTCCATAGCGTAGCATTGAGATCGTTGCTCATTATCTTTGTCAAACGCAACGATGTAGCGTTCCCAGTGGGAGCACAACGACGCAGGAATGACCCCCCCTTTTATATTTTGCAAAATCCTCTGTATGTAGAAGTTCCTCCACTGCTTCTGTCTCCTCAACCTCATCTTGGTCCTCCACCTGCGCCCAAAGATTGTCTGGTAATGCCACCCGCATTCAAACTGCGTAGAAGGAATCCTGCACACCTCCTTACTATGCTGGCAGCAGGGCCCAACGCCATCAGGCGGTGATTACGTTGAAATGTCTGGGAAATGTGAGTCACACAGCTGAGGAGTTGTGGTCAGCTATGGAGACCGAGGTTCAGCAATGGTTGTCTCCACTCAACCTGCAGCCAGGGAAAGCCATTTTCGACAATGCTGCAAACCTGAGTGTGGCCCTTCGCCGGGGCAATGTGACAAAAGTGCCTTGTATGGCTCACGTCTTGAGCCTGGTTGTCGAGCAATTTTTAGCCCACTATCCCGGCCTAGATGGGCTTCTGCAGAGGGCACGGTCGCTGTGCGCTCACTTCCGCCATTCGCTTCCTACAGCTCAACAACTTGCATCTCTACAGAAGTTGTTCGGTTTGCCAGTTCACTGGCTCAAATGCGATGTCCCGACATGGTGGAATTCAACTCTGCACATGTTGCAGCGACTGTGGCAGCACCAACGAGCCCTGGTGCAATACGTTATGACGTATAGTCTGGGCCAACGGGATCCAGAGGTGGGGCAAATTACGCTGCTGGAGTGGTCTCAGATCAAGGACCTATGCACCCTTCTGCAAAGTTTTGAAATGGTGACTAAGATGTTTAGTGCTGACGATGCCATTATCAATATGACTATTCCGGTCATCTACATGCTGGAGCTCACTTTAACTGGTATTCGGAGTCCGGTGGTGGGACAAGAGGAGGGGGAGGAAGTACAGGAGGAGTTGTATGCGGAAGGGATAACAAGATCTCCAAGGTCCAGACAGTCGGCAGCACCATGGCAGCAGGCATGGGAGAGTAGGGGAGAGGGATTAACGAGGGCGCATGGTAGCAGCCAAACTGTTGAGAAAGGTGCATGACCTGAGGAACAAATGGAGGACAAACTGGCGATGGGCATGAAAGAGTCAGCAGATGAAGGAGACCTTGATCGCATTTCTGTTGTGCGAGGTTGGGGATAGAGGGAAGAGGAAGGAAGCATGATTCATACCTCACTGCCACCAACACAACAAGGACTTGGTCCTCCTGGATGCGCAAGACACATGAGTGCCTTCTTGCTGCACTACCTGCAACATGACCCTCGGATTTTCATAATTCGAAGTAATGCCGACTACTGGGTTGCCACACTCTTAGATCCAAGAGTAAATTTGGCAAAATAATTCCTGCCATAGATCAGCAGAAGCTGTTACAGAATTTTAGATCTGCTTTTTCACAAAACACCAGTGGTGCACATAGTGAATCTCACAGTTCTAATTTGCCAACCGTGGGACTGTTGAGTCATCACTCAAACCGTAACAGTAACACCGTATCTAGTTGTAAAAGCAATTTTGTGGAATCGTTTCACCAATTTTTTAGACCATCCTTTGCAAGGCCAGAAGAGAGAACAAGTCTGACACATAGCCAACGCCTAGAGAGGATGGTACAGGAGTATGTCCAAGTGAACATCGATGCCATGACTGTGGAACTGGACCCTTGCTCATTTTGGACTTCCAAAGTGCAAAAATGGCCTGAGCTCGCCACTCACGCCTTGGAGATCTTGTCGTGCCCCGCAGCCAGCGTTCTCTCTGAACGTGTCTTGAGTACTGCTGGTGGTGTGCGGATGGATAAGCACGCAGCTGTCCAGTGACGATGTAAACAGACTAACGTTCATCAAGATGAACAAGTCATGGATCCGCAAGAACTTTTCTACCCCTGTGTCATCCTGAGGAGACTAAAGGCTTGTGGATTTTTGAATGTGCTGCATGAAAGTCACCATTTTAAGCTTGCAACTCTGGGGCAATTGATGCCAATTAAGTGGTGTCTGTGCCCAATTTTTTGGAAAAAATGGAGAGTTTTGTTGGAGTCCTCTTCCTAAGTTTTATATGATTTTAGAAGGGCATGACCTGCCTATACCTGTGTTTCCTCCTCCTTTTACTCCTCCACCTCTTTTCTTTTTGCATGACTATATGTTTGTAACTTTTCCATGTGTTTGTTGTGTCTTTTGAGTAGTTTGTCAGCTTTCAGACACCTTTGAAGATGTTTTCTATGTGTTTTCTATGTGTTTGTATGTGTTTGTGCTTGCCTGCCATTGCTTTCAATAGTGTTAGGCTAGGGTCACATTAGCGTTGTACCCCTCGCCTGCCGGATTCCGGTATTATCTTAGAACTTTTTCCAGCGCCGCATAGCGTTACCGCTATGCGGTGCTGGAAAACGCTGCCCTTAGTTACCCGCTGTTTACCTTCACGACCTGTCATACAGGCAGCGGCTCGGAGTGCGATTTACAGCGCCGCACAGGAAACCGTGTCTGCAACGCTTCCTGTGCGGCGCTGTAAAGCGCACTCCGAGCCGCTGCCTGTATGACAGGTCGTGAAGGTAAACAGCGGGTAACTAAGGGCAGCGTTTTCCAGCACCGCATAGCGGTAACGCTATGCGGCGCTGGAAAAAGTTCTAAGATAATACCGGAATCTGGCAGGCTAGGGGCACATCGCAAATGTGACCCTAGCCATAGACGAACATTCGACGAACACACCCCAATTCATCGAATCGAATTCGAACACTAGGGTGGTGGCTCATCTCTAATGGTGATGAACCATATGCCATTGTGCAGAATTTCATCGATGTATATAGATTTTCCATAATTATATTATGTCCTCACTAGTGTCTAAACATGATTTTTTGGTTCCCATGTTCACTCATTTATATTTATGTATACATACACTGTTTCTTGACTTCTATCCTGTGTCCTTTCTCCCTGTAAGGGTAGGGACACAATTCAGTTCCTGATCAGTTTTCCTGATCAGTTTTCCTGATCAGTGTTCATCAGTTTGTGTGCCAAAACCAGGAGTTACTCCAAAACCCACCACAGGTGTCAATCTTTCAATTATACTTTTTCTCTGCAAGGTTCACTCCTGGTTTTGGCACACAAACTGATGAACACTGATCAGGAAAACTGATGAGGAAAACTGATCAGGAACTGAAGTGTGCCCCTACCCTAAGGCTGGCTTCACACTGCAGTTTTTCACTGATCAGTGTCCATCAGTGTTTGGGTGCCAAAACCAGGAGTGTCTCCAAAACTCAGAATAGTCAATCTTTCAATTATAGTTTTTCTTTGCAAGTTCCTCTCCTGGTTTTGGCACCCAAACACTGATGGACACTGATCAGTGAAAAACTGCAGTGTGAAGCCAGCCTAAGAAAAAATCTCCTTGTGTTGTAATTGCTCTGAAACCATTCATTTTGATTATTTCCACCTGATACCAATTTGTGATTTTCACATGTGTGTAGTTACTATGTGTATATATTGTGTGCTAGTTTTACAGTTCTTTGTCATTGATAAAGGTTTTATCAAAACGCATCTGAGAAGGCGCTATGCCTGCTAAGATGCTTTTAATTTTTGTTGTTACTTTCACATGAAATTAAAGTTTGTTCTATTGGATCGGGTGTCGGCTTTCTTCAATAAAGACCCCGTCACACACTATGATATCATTAATGATATCGTTGAAACGTCATGGGTTTTCAGTTGTTTCAGTGTGACATGTACATCCGATCAACGATAATCGGGCAGATCGTTGACGGGAGGTTTGTGAACCGGACTTTAAACCAAATGATGAGCATTCGTTCAACCTGCAGCATCGATGTGTGTGACACCTCGATAACAATGTCGTTAACAACCTCGCCTATTGAGAAGTGAAGGACATAGGCGAGCTAACGACCGCAAGTATCATTTGCTTATCACAGAATTACTGCTGCGTTGTTAACGATATCTATACGTGTGACATTTCACTAGTGATCATTGAACGTCATTGAAGCGATCTAGTTCAAGTCGGATCGTTGATCGCATTTTTCGACCATTGAAGCATGAGACAGAGCCTTTAGTAATCCTTAGTGTCTGAACAATTTAGAAGGGGCTTTAAATCCTGATATTATCTCCTACTGTATATATATTCAGAACCATGAGTCTGATCCAGATTCTAGTCTGATCCATGAATCTCCCAAACTACATCTCCCAAAGTACAGCCACCATCATCATGGGCGAATTCAACATCCCCATTGATAAACCCCACGCTGCTGCCTCAAGACTCCTCTCACTAACCTCCTCCTTCGGCCTCTCCCAATGGTCCTCCTCAGCCACACACAATAACCGTCACACACTAGACCTCGTCTTCACCCGCCTCTGTTCCCTCACTGATCTCGCGAACTCAACCCCCCTCCTATCTGACCACAACCTGCTGACATTCTCTGCCCTCTCCCCACCCCCTTCCCCCCCCGCCACACTCTCCCCTCTCCGGAAACTCCCTCACGCCCAAGGAAACCTCAAGCTCATTAACTTCCACTCACTCGCCGAGTCCCTCCTTCCTCTCTCTGACTTAGCCTCCTCTCATGACGCTGCCGCTGCCGCTGCCGCCACCTTCTACAACACCACTCTCGCCACAGCCCTTGACCAGGCCGCCCTCTCTCTCATACAACAAAACCCATGCACACAGACAACCCTGGCTCACCACCAGCACCAAAAAACTTCTACGGACGTCCAGGGTAGCTAAACGGAGATGGAAGAAATCCAACTCCGCAACGCACCTCGCCTTGTACAAAAAGTCCCTCATCGACTTCAAGACAGCACTGACCACCGCAAAACAAGCTTTCTTCTTGTCTCTCATTAGCTCCCTCTCCCACAATCCCAAGCAACTGTTCATAACCTTTAACACCCTACTCAATCCCCCTGCACACCCTCCCTCTCCCCTCATCACCGCCGATGACTTTGCCAGCTTCTTTAAACAGAAGATCGACAAAATCAGAGAAAGCTTCAATTCCCAATCCCCTCGGCCCTCCCTCTCTTTCACCCAACCCCCCTCGACCAAAAATAACTTCCCCTCCATGACTGAAGTGCACCTCTCCTCCCTTGTAGCACGATCACACCTCACCACATGTGCCCTCGACCCTCTCCCCTCCCATCTCATCACTAACCTCACCACTGTCCTTATCCCCACCCTAACCGATCTCTTCAACATATCACTTACCACCGATGTCTTCCCCTCATCCTTCAAACGTGCCCTCATCACACCCATCCTCAAAAAACCCTCCCTTGACCCTGCAACAGTCTCCAAGTATCGTCCCGTATCTCTCCTCCCCTTTGCCTCAAAATTGCTTGAGCAACATGTCTACTCCAAACTTTCCTCCCATCTCTCCTCGTGCTCACTCTTTGATCGCCTGCAATCCGGTTTCTGAGCCCACCTGTACACGTAAACAGCCCTAAACAAAGTCACCAACGACCTGCTGACCGCCAAGAGCAAGAGACACTACTCCATCCTTCTCCTCCTCAACCTCTCTGCTGCCTTCGACACAGTCAACCACTCCCTCCTGCTTCAAATTCTAGAATCCCTTGGCATCGCTGACCTGGCCCTCTCCTGGATCTCCTTTTACCTAACAGACCGGACCTTCAGCGTCACCCACTCCTACACCTCCTCCTCACCCTACCCCCTATCTGTTGGAGTTCCCCAAGGCTCAGTCCTGGGACCCTTACTCTTCTCCATCTACACCCTCGGCTTAGGCCAACTCATCGAATCCCATGGCCTCCAATACCACCTCTACGCTGATGACACCCAGCTCTACCTCTCCGACCCTGACATCACCTCCTTGCTATCCAAAATTCAACACTGCCTGTCTGCCATCTCATTATCTGCACTATCTCACCTCTCCACCTCCTACTGTCTCCCACCCATCCCTTATAGACTGTGAGCCCTTGTGAACAGGATCTCTGCCCTAAAGTACCTGTATGATTTATTCGTCGTTATTCTTATTCTTGTCCTTGTTCTGCCCTTACACATGTAAAGTGCCATGGTACCAATGACGCTATATAAATAAATGATAATAATAATAATAATAATAATAATAATAATAATAATACTGGAGGACTCTCCTACTATCTTCTGTGCTACAGGCATTTTTAATAGCCATTGATAATGTATGACTTGCTTTATTATGCAAGCACACATACAAGTTCAGCAGCGTTGTTTAATCCTTCATCTAAATCTGGATTTCTCAACCTTGATATAGACCCAGATTTATATTATTGGTAGCAACATTTCTGCTGTTCCTGCATTTTAATGACATATAAAGCAAGATCATTATTGGATGCTGGAGTCACCTTCTTCTGCTCGGATATTGAGATACAGGAACATTCAGACTTCAGAGTCAGAATACTTTTATACTATGTTGTTGCAGACTGAATTGTCAGGATGCTGTTTCAATGGGAGGTTCAGACTATACAGTTAGAATTTTTTTCATTAAGGTTCATCCAATCCAAGATCCTAAAATGTCATTTTTATGGGGCTGTGCAGATACTTAGTTTGAGTGGTGGATTAAAATACATTGTGAAGTGAATACACTTTTTAATTGAGTCAACTTTCAACAGAAGTATCCTGAATAGCTAAAACATGAAATCACTTATATAAATTCCTTTAATGCACATAACCAGACAAAACATAATCTGATGAAGAAACTGGCATGTAACCAAAAGAGTTCATTGTCTCTGTAAATACAGTTGTGAGATCTCATTGAGGTTGACTACACAGAACACAGTTATGTTTTTTTGGCTCACCCAATGACCTTAGTTTGAACCACATGAATTAAGTAACTTCTGAAATGTAGTAAAGATTGCTGTACTCCAGTTTCTGATACTGTTTGACTAGTTTTATTGCACTGACTGTAAACTATCCATGCACTGTATCACTCTTCATTGCTGCTGAGTACATTTTCCTCAAATGGCCTCACTGTATCCACGACCCTATACTGACATTTGTATTAGGTGATTAATTACAATTCACTGGAAGTACACTAATTAAATGTCTCCCATGTCAGCACATAATGGTACATTTCAGTAAGATTAGCCTAAATACACATTATTAGATGTGGCAATGTATAATTTGTTACGGATCTTGTAGTCATCGCTCTGTCATACATATGTTAAAGGGGTCATCCAGTACTCGAACAACTCCCCAATCAGTGTATTTTCCCCAAGTAAAAAATACCACTTATACTCATCTCCTGTGCCGGCACCATTCCAGCGGTATCGGCATTGGCTCTCAAGGGGCTCGTGTGACTTTTTTATGTCTCATAATTAGTGGCAGCTTCACTGTCTCTTCTTTTGGATGTAACTAACTTCTAGAGCAAGTGAGATCAGTGGCTGTTTTCTGTCTTCCTCTGGACGTCTGATTTGTCCAAAGGCGGCGAGAGGGAAGTGGCTGCTGATTGGCCACTAGGATAATACATAAAGAACAAAAAGGGGGGGTTGGGGGAACAAGAGGCGCAATAGTGCCCTTATCACTAGACACTAAATTGTAAACTCATTGAGCAACAGGGGTTCACTCACCTGATCCAGTTGTGTCACCCACAACTGGTTTGAAGACGTGTTAGGAATTATATCCTGATGGCTGCTGCTGGACCTTCACCGACCACTCAGACGTGGAGAAGCATCAGATTACTTGGGAAAGGTGTTTTGCGATCCGCGCTGCCAGACTGACTCGCATCAAAGAAGACACTTGTAGATGAAGTGTTAATCAAATCCTTCTTTTATTCACCAACGCGTTTCGGTGCCCACCTGGCACCTTCATCAGGTCAGATTGTTCTCAGTCTGCTCATTCCCTGTGCATAGACATCTATATCTATGCACAGGGGATGTAGCAGAGAGGACATCGCGTTTTGGACTACGTCGGACGGAAGAGGATTTTTTAATTAAAGATGGAGTCCCTAATGGCTTTTTTTTTTATTTCAAATAAAAAATGTTTTCTGTGTTGTGATCTTTTAACCCTTTATTGGAGATTCTTAGTGGCTGGGTCAAACGTGGCCTGACATTAAGAATCTCGGGCTTAATACTAGCTTGTATAACAAAGCTGGTATTAACCCCTTTATTACCCAGCGTGCCACCGCCACCAGGGCCACTGGAAGAGCGGGGTTCAGCGCCAGAGGATGGCGCTTCAATGAACGCGCCATCTTCTGGGGCGGCTGCGGGCTGCAATTTGCAGCGGGGGGTGCCCAGAAAGCTTGGGCATCCCTGCGCTGCGGATTCCAGCCCCCAGCTGCTTAGCTGTACCTGGCTAGACATAGAAATTGCGCGGAGCCCCACGCATTTTTTTTTATTATTTCATGAATTTCAGAGTCAGAGTCTCAGAGTCAGAGTCTCAGAGTCAGAGTCTCAGAGTCTCAGACTCAGAGTCTCAGAGTCAGAGTCAGAGTCAGAGTCTCAGAGTCAGAGTCTCAGAGTCAGAGTCTCAGAATCAGAGTCTCAGAGTCATAGTCTCAGAGTCAGAGTCTCAGTGTCAGAGTCAGAGTCTCAGAGTCAGTGTCAGAGTCTCAGAGTCAGAATCTCAGAGTCAGAGTTTCAGAGTCAGAGTCTCAGAGTCAGAGTCTCAGAGTCAGAGTCTCAGAGTCAGAGTCAGAGTCTCAGAGTCAGAGTCTCAGAGTCAGAGTCTCACACTCAGAGCCAGAGTCAGAGTCTCAGAGTCAGAGTCTCAGAGTCAGAGTCTCAGAGTCAGAGTCTCAGAGTCAAAGTCTCAGAGTCAGAGTCAGAGTCTCAGAGTCAGAGTCTCAGAGTCAGAGTCAGAGTCTCAGAGTCAGAGTCAGAGTCTCAGAGTCAGAGTCTCAGAGTCAGAATCTCAGAATTTCATGAAATAATTTAAAATAATTTCTATGTCTAGCCAGGTACAGCTAAGCAGCTGGGGGCTGGAATCCGCAGCGCAGGGATGCCCAAGCTTTCTGGGCACCCCCCGCTGCAAATTGCAGCCCGCAGCCGCCCCAGAAGATGGCGCGTTCATTGAAGTGCCATCCTCAGGCGCTGAACCCCGCTCTTCCAGCTGCCCTGGTGGCGGTGGCACGCTGGGTAATAAAGAGGTTAGGGCCAGCTTTGTATTATCAGCTGGCCCTAAGCCCGAAATTTATGGCGGTCACGCCAATATTAGACATGACCGCCATGAATTTCTATTAAGTTGTTTTAAAAAAAACACAACACAGAGAAAATTTTTATTAGAAATAGAAAAAAAAAAACATTAGGGACTCCATCTTTAATTAAAAAAATCCTCTTCCGTCCGACGCAGTCCAAAACGCGATGTCCTCTCTGCTCATCCCTGTGCATAGATATAGATGTCTATGCACAGGGAATGAGCAGACTGAGAACAATCTCAGCTCTGCTACATCAGGCAGCAGGCGGGCTCTAGGACCCTGGAGCTGTGGCAGCCAGCACACAGAGCAGACAGGACTCTTATCTGTGCGAGTTTCCCAGCGATTACTTGCAAAGTCCAATGCAAATCAATGGCAAAACTAGGATTGCTTCAGGCTGAAGCTTCCGAGACACATCTGTGATTTGTAAATCGCACACTACTCGCTATTACTCGCTTCCCCATTCATTAACATTGGACTCGCTAGACTCGCAACGAGTAGCGAGTCCTGTGCTCGGACTCACTAGAGTCAAGCGATTCCGAGTAATTTAGGATTCGCACATCACTAAGCAAAACATTTTGGAATAATAATAAGATCATCATTTGGATATGTTTAAAAAAGTGATCTTATTCTGAGATTATCTTATATACAGTTGAAACCAAAAGTTTACATACTTTATATAAAAAGACACATATGCATGTTTTTCTCACTATCTGACACAAAATCAGAATACATTTTTCCTGTTTTACTTCAATTAGGATTACCATAATTATTTATATTTGCAGAATGCCAGAATAATGAGAGAATGTTTTATGGCATTTTTGTTACTATCTGCAAAGTCACAAGTTTACATACTACTTACTTACTACTTAGTGTGCCTTTAACCCCTTCCCAACCTTTGATGCTATAGAGACGTCATGAAAGTTGGTGCGTTCCCGACCTATGACGTCTCTATAATATCATAGGTTGTTTGCGCTCCTGCAGCTTCGGTGACAGGGTCAGTGACAAGACACTGGAGCTGCAGGATCGCAAGGACCCATACATTAGCTCATAGCCCAGCGGAGGTGACACAATGTAGCGTATGGAGAGCTCATGTGTGCCTAAATAATGGAGCTCCCCCACAAGTGACCCCATTTTGGAAACTAGACCCCCCAAAAATTTTCCACAAAAATTTTCTTTTCATTTTTACAGATTAATTTGTGAAGCACTTGGGGGTTAAAAGTGCTCACTATGCATTTAGATAAGTTTCCTGGGGTGGTCTAGTTTCCAAAATGGGGTCAATTGTGGGGAAGCTCCAATGTTTAGGCACACAGGGACTATCCAAACGCGACATGGTGTCCGCTAACAATTTGAACTGATTTTCCATTCAAATTGTTAGCGGACACATGTCGTGTTTGGAGAGTCCCTTTGTGCCTAAACATTGGAGCTCCCCCACAAGTGACCCCATTTTGGAAACTAGACCCCCCAGGAACCTTATCTAGATGTGTAGTGAGCACTTTGACCCCACAGGTGCTTCATAAATTAATCCGTAAAAATTAAAATAAAAAACTTTATGGAAAAAAAAGTACTTTTTCATAATTACAGATCAATTTGTGAAGCACCTGGGGGCTCAAAGTGCTCACTATGCATCTAGATAAGTTCCTTAGGGGGGTCTAGTTTCCAAAATAGGGTCACTTGTGGGGGAGCTCCAATGTTTAGGCACACAGGGACTCTCCAAAAGCGACATGCGATCCGCTAACAATTTGAATGGAAAATTAGCTCAAATTGTTAGCGGACACCATGTCGGGTTTTAAGAGCCCCGTCTGCCTAAACATTGGAGTTCCCCCACAGTGACTCCATTTTGGAAACTAGACCCCCCCAGGAAACTTATTTAGATGGGTGCTGAGCTCTTTGAACCCCAGGTGCTTCACAAATTAATCCTTAAAAATTAAAAAGTCTTATTTTTCCCCAAAAACTTTCGTTTTTCATTTTTACGGATTAATTTGTGAAGCACCTGGGAGTTCAAAGTGCTCACTATGCATCTAGATACGTTCCTTAGGGAGTCTAGTTTCCAAAATGGAGTCACTTGTGGGGGAGCTCACAGGGGCTCTCCAAATGCGACATGGTGTCCACTAACAATTTGAGCTGATTTTCCATTCAAATTGTTAGAGGACACCATGTCACGTTTGTTTAACCCTAGAGGGTTAAACAATTTGGGACAGCCCATATGATGATGTCATGTGTTTGGAAGCTTGTGATAGGTTTATTGGCAACATCTGAGTTAGAGACACACCTATGGATGTATTTTAATGGACACCTGAAACAAATCACTGCTTTGTATAGCATACTGGGACAGTCTAAAGAAATCAGTCAAGATATGAAGGAAAGAATTGTGGACTTACACAAGTCTTGTTCATCTTTGGGTGCAATTTACAGATACCTGAAGTGTCTCATTCATTTGTGCAAACAATTATATGCAAGTATTAACAAGAAGGGAATGTCCAGACGTCATACCGCTCAGGAAGGAGAAAGGTTCTGTTTCCCAGAGATTAATGTGCTTTGTCCCGCCATGTTCATATTGACCCAAGAACAAAAGCAAAAGACTTTGTGAAGATGATAGTGTAATCTGGTAATATTGTGTCATTATCCACAGTGAAACAAGTACTGTATCAACATGGGCTGAAAGGCCACTCTGCCAGAAAGAAGCTAATACTCCACAAGAAACATAAAAAAGAAAGATTAATTTTTGCAAATACACACAGGAAAAAAGACCTACATTTTTGGTGACATGTACTGTGGTCTGACGAAACTAAAATGGAACTGTTTGGCCATAATTTCCATCATTACTTTTGTAGGAAAAAGAAAGAAGCGTGGAAGCCTAAGAACACCATCCAAACTGTGAAGCATGGAGGTGTCAGCAACATATTAGCAGCATTTTTTCTGCAGGAGGGTCTGGTGCACTTCACAAAATAGATGATATCATGAGGAAAGAAGATGATGTGGCAATACGGAAGCAACATCTCAAGAGATCAACCAGGAAGTTAAAGCATGGGCGGAAATGAGTCTTCCAAATGGACAATGACCCAAAGCATACTGCCAAACTGGTTATAAAGTGGCTTAAAGATAACAAAGTTAAAGTTTTGGAGTAGCCATCACAAACCCTGATCTTAATCCTGTTGAAAATTTATGGGCAAAACTGAAAAGTCTGCAAGCAAGGTGACCTACAAACAGAGCTCTGTTACACCAGTTCAGAAATACTAATGAAATGTATGTAAACTTGCGACTTTGCAGAAAGCAAAAAAAATGTCTTCAAACATTATCTCTTTCTCATTATTCCGGCACTCGGCAAATAATAATTTTTGTAATCCTTATTGACCTAAAAAGGGAAAGGTTTATTCTGATTTTTTGTCAGATAGTGAGAAAAACATGCATACCGTATATACTCGTGAATAAGCCGACCCGTGTATAAGCCGACCCTCCTACTTTTGCCCCCAAAACCTGGGAAAACCTATTGACTCGTGTATAAGCCGAGGGTGGACCCCAGCACAGGTGTACAGCCCCCAGCAGTGTGGTATACAGGCCCCCCAATGGTAGTATACAGCAGCCTCCCCAGTGGCATATGCAGGCTCCAGTAGTATATACAGCAACCCCAGTGGTATACAGCAGCCTCCCTAGTGGTATATACAGACCCCACCAGTATATACAGCAGCCCCAGTGGTATATACAGCAGCCCCAGTGGTATATACAGCAGCCCCAGTGGTATATACAGCAGCCCCAGTGGTATATACAGCAGCCCCAGTGGTATACAGGCCTCAGCAGTATATACAGCAGCCCCCAGAGGTTATACAGCAGCCCCCAGGGGTTATACAGCAGCCCCCAGGGGTTATAAAGCGGCCCCCAGGGGTTATACAGTGGCCCCCAGGGGGTACCCAGCGGCCCTCTGGGGGTACCCAGCAGCCCTCAGGGGGTACCCAGCAGCCCCCTGAGGGTACCAACAGCCCTCAGGGGGTACCCAGCATCCCCCTGGGGGTACCAACAGCCCCCTGGGGGTACCAACAGCCCCCAGGGGGTACCCAGCAGCCCCCTGGGGGTACCAACAGCCCCCTAGGGGTACCCAGCAGCCCCCTGGGGGTACCCAGCAGCCCCCTGGGGGTACCAACAGCCCTCAGGGGGTACCCAGCATCCCCCTGGGGGTACCAACAGCCCCCTGGGGGTACCAACAGCCCCCAGGGGGTACCCAGCAGCCCCCTGGGGGTACCAACAGCCCCCTAGGGGTACCCAGCAGCCCCCTGGGGGTACCCAGCAGCCCCCTGGGGGTACCAACA
This sequence comes from Allobates femoralis, assembly GCA_033576535.1. Taxonomy (NCBI): domain Eukaryota; kingdom Metazoa; phylum Chordata; class Amphibia; order Anura; family Aromobatidae; genus Allobates; species Allobates femoralis. Next base: position 26,854 of record JARQOC010000924.1, on the reverse strand, counting down.
GCCCCCTGGGGGTACCCAGCAGCCCCCTGGGGGTACCAACAGCCCCCTGGGGGTACCCAGCAGCCCCCAGGGGGTACACAGCAGCCCCCTGGGGGTGCCAACAGCCCCCTGGGGGTACCAACAGCCCCCAGGGGGTACCCAGCAGCCCCCTGGAGGTACCAACAGCCCCCTGGGGGTACCCAGCAGCCCCCAGGGGGTACCCAGCGGCCCCAAAATGCTGGCACTCGCCCCCCTTGTAAGGCCCCTCCCCCCCCCACTGCTTCTCTTATCATCCCGGTGTTCTGATCGGCGCCGCTCCTCGGTGCTGCTTCTTCATCCTCCCGTCCTCGCTGAATCCGGGTTCTCCGGCCGTCGCGCGATGACGTCATATCGCTGCGACGGCCGGAGATCCCGGATGCAGCGAGGACGGGAGGATGAAGAAGCAGCACCGAGGAGCGGCGCCGATCAGAACACCGGGATGGTAATATATAAGCAGAAGGGGGGGCCCTTACAAGGGGGGACAGTGCCAGCTTTTGGGGAGCATATATGAACTGCTTCCCCCTGCCGCTGATTGACAGGGGGAAGCAGTGCATATATAATGAGCGGCCCCACGTGACGGGGCCGCTCATACAGCAGCCTCGTCCCGCCTCCTGCAGCCTCCACAGCCCCCACCATTGCATTTACCGTATTGACCCCTGTATAAGCCGAGGGGGAGACTTTTCAGCCCAAATTTTGGGCTGAAAAACTCGGCTTATACACGAGTATATATGTTATGTGTCTTTTTATGTATTGTATGTAAACTTCTGTTTTCAAATGTAGATATACAGATTGAAGTAACCAGGATCTCTGGACCACTGGTGAAGATTTATTCAACAAATTATGCTACGTTTCTTAAAATATGCATGCCTCTGAAGTCTGAACAAACTTAGTATACTTTGGACTGTCCAAAAGTAAAAAAAAGAAAGAAAGAAAGAAAGAAAGAAAGAAAGAAAGAAAGAACGAACTATGCAGTCTCTTTCCTTCCTGTTTGTTTCGGGGTGGGTGTGCCTCCTTGAGTACCAATTCTGGTGATAAACTTCTTTCTGCTACTACAAATTAATAATCTTTCAGTATTTATTTTGAGACTACTATTTTCTTTATATTCACATGTAGAGCTAACAGAACAATTGAACAAGTACACGGTCACAAAAGTGAGAGCCATGATTAGCAGAAATGCTATGGAAACTGCCTATGCTGGAAGCTGAGGAATTGGGATTCTTTTGAACTGATAAAAGCCCTGTCAGGAGCTGAACAGCTAAATGCTCTACAGAAATAAATGGGCTTGAGAGACCTAGAAGTTAATACCCCTCCTGGAATGTAACTACTTCTCGGACTTGGAGGGGCTTCGGTGGGGGAGCTCCATGGAAACCAGCTGTACATTATGAAAGACAAAAGCTCTCATTGCAGGGGTATGACAGAACATAGTAAAAACAAGTCAATTGCAAACTTGCTTATTTGAATGCTAACTAAAGCAGTTAAATAACATAAAAATACTCTTTTAAAGTATAATTCATCTTTCAAAAGAAAAATTATTATAGTGCATGACTTTGCAATATCTGAATCATTTTATTAGAGTTTTTTTGTTAACCCATGATATTCACTTCCCGAAATCTGTGCTTTCAGCTGTCGTAAACTAGGTAGCGTCCTACTCCTGCTGCTGCTTGGCTGCCACCTACTATATTGTTTTAATATGAACCTCTGAATTGTGAAGTGCTGTGGAATATGTTGGTGCTATATAAATAAAGATTACTATTATTATTAGTATTATTATTATTATTATTAATCATTATAGGATATCTGTGTGCTCTCCTGCTCTGGAGACAATAGCTGAGATGAATGAGGACACTGCCTAGTGTTGTGTATCCTGCAGCATGGACTTTGTCTAGTCACTGCGGCAGATTAACAGCAACACCTCTAATAAAGTGATTTAAAAAAATGATTATATTGCAAAGTCCCATACAATGTTCAAGTTGCTGTTGAATTGAATATCTGCTTTAAGACTCAATAAATCTGTCTAAAAATTGTTGACCATGCCACTTCATGTTTCACAACTCCCACTGTTTTGCTTTTGCTGAGTAAGTTGCAAAAAGCACAAATTTTGCACAATATTTTTGCAAAATCTGATTTTTTGAAGCTCATTTTTCAACATAAATGTTTTTGGGGGGCAGTGAAAAGAACATATTGAAAAGGGGTAAATTAGTATGTTATGTGACAAAAGCCTTTAATGTAAAGGACAATATTCAATTCAACTGCACTAGATTTACAGTTCACTATTAGTGTCAACTTTGGGATTTGTATCCTTACAGAACTGCACATGTATTTTGGCTATTCTTTTCTTTGACATGTGATCACTCTCTTTTTAGCATGAATACTATGTGCATGGGATATTCCTCTTCCTTTTCAGTCTGACTAGAAATTATTAAAGTGACATAATATTTGGACAGGTTGACCCGTGTTGCTTTTTAGTGCTGGGGAGAACGATGGATATTTTTTCTCTTTTCTTGACATTTGTAATACATTTGGTGTAAATAGTGTAGCAAGGTAAGGTCACTGGAAAATCTGTGGAAGAAGATACATGAACCAGCTGTCTTACAAGATGTCTTGGAATAGTAAAAGTCTCTGTTAAACAATTTTATTCCAACAAACAGATGGATAGGAATGAACAGCTGGTAGATTATTATCCCCAATAATATTGAACTATCAATTGTAAGAACTATACCAATTTAATGTATTCTTGTATTTTATTTCCAGGTTATCATTAGTTATTATTGTTGAATTGATATTTCAGTGAAAATTAGGTGATTTGACATTTGCTTTTCTACTGCACTTTTTGACCAATGTGTTGAATCAAATGTGTGCATGAAATGATAAAAGATGGTAAACAAGTTCCTGAAAAAGTACCTTTAAGGAAAATTAAGAGCCCATTTTAATAACCTGACAGGGCACACCTGTAAAGTGAAAACCATTTCCGGTGACTACCTCTTGAAGCTCAAGAGAATGCCAAGACTGTGAAAAGCAGTAATCAAAGCAAAAGGAGGCTACTTTAAAGAACCTAGAATATAAGACATATTTTCAGCTGTTTCACATTTTTTTGTTAAGTAAATAATTCCACGTGTGTTATTTCATAGTTTTGATGCCTTCAGTGTGATTCTACAATTTTCATAGTCATGAACATAAAGAAAACTCTTTGAATGAGAAGTGGTGTCCAAACTTTTGGTCTGTACTGTATGTGCACTTGGATTTTTTTTCTCTTTTTCCTATACACTATATGGTAAATTAAATGATTTAATTAAAAAGTACAATTCGTCCCACAAAACACAAGCCCTCATATGTCTATACTGAAAGAATAATAAAAAATGTTATAGTTCTCAGAAGAAGGGGAAAGAAAAACAGAAAACAGAAAATCGCCGGGGTGAAGGGGTTAATGGGAATCTGTCAGAAGGTTTTTGATACCTTACCTGAGAGCAGCATGATGTAGACAAAGAGAGCCTGAATCCAACAATGTATCACTTAGTTTACTGGGTGCAGCAGTTCTGACACAATCAGAATTTTTAGAGTTAGCACGCAGAAGAGCTATGAAAGCTAACCCAGCCCACACCAAGCTCTCTATGTACACTGTCTATAGGCAGTGAGTGGCTACTGACAGTCCTAATCTGGCAATCATAATATCCTGAAGCTAAAACAAACATTACAGGCAAACAGTTACACATAGTGTGATTTTTTTTGTATGACTGAGGAGCATCATAAGGGCCCAGTCCTGGACAAGGGACATAGGGGTCCCGGATTAGGGAACATAGAGACAAACGAAGGAGGAGCTGAGGGGTCCAGAATTTATGAGTTATATTCAAAAATAAAGGGTCCAGAATGGGGGACATTATTAAATAAAAAGGCCTGGATCAGGGACATTATTAAATAAAAGGCCCAGGATGGGAGCAATTATTGAATAAAGAGCCCTGAAAGTGGAACAATATTAAATAAAGGGGCAATGGATAAGAAACATTATTAAATAAAGTGACCTAGGATTGGGGGACATTATTAAATAAAGTATGTTGGATGGGGTCATTATTAAATTAACAGGCCCAGAATAGGGGACATTATAAAATAAAGGGGACAGGATGGGAAACATTATTAAATAAATTGGGCAGGTTGTAGCACATTATTAAATTAATGGGACAGGAAGTTGCCCAGGATAGGGACATTATAAAATAAAATGGGCTGAGATGGGTGGCATTATTACAAAAAGGGTCCAGAACTGGGATTTTATTAGAGAATAAGCCCTTCATAGGGATTTTATTAAATAAAGGGGTCCATGATGGAAGACATTATTAAATGGATGGGGATATTATTACAGTATTGGGATCATTATTAAATTAAAGGTCTCAGGATGGGAAACATTTTTAAATAAAGGTGCCAGGATGGGGGACATTATTAACATTATTACAGGAAGGGGCGCAGAATAGAGGACAATATTAAATTAAGATGTCCAAGGTAGATGACATTATTACAGAAAAGTGGTCCAGGATGAAGGACATTATTACAGGAGGTGTCCGGGATGGGGGATATTATTAAAGGATATGGCCAGGATGACGGGCATTTTTACAGGATGGAGAAAGGATGAGTGACATAATTACTGTATGGAGTCCCGAATGCGAAACATGTATTATTAGATTATGGTAGCAAGTGGGTGACATAATTATTGCAGCGACCAGGGACATTATTACTATTATTAGCAGTATTCTTATTATATTTATTATTACTATTATTTATATATTTCACTTTTGAGGATATTGTTTTACATTGAGTGAGACCAAATGGAGATTGACACACAGAGTTGGCACTAATGTGGCACCCCAGGGGTTAAGTGCCACAGAAAAAACACCATGGGTTAACTCCCCACACAACACCTGACACTGCACTAGCACCTCTAGGCCAGAATGGGGAGCTAAAGCAGCTCCCTTATATATTCTGGTCTGAGGAGGCAGTAGTTAGTTGATAGTTGACAGTTGACAGTTCAGTTTAGTGTAGGGAGCACTAGGAGGAGGACCTGTAAATTGGAGCAGTGCTGAGCTCCTGACAGGGACCACTGACTAGTTTCAGGCCCCCAGGGGTGTAAGCAGGCCCCCAGGGGTGTAAGCAGGCCCCAGGGGTATATACAGCAGGCCCCCAGGATACAGCAGGCCCCCGGGGGTATATACAGCAGGCCCCAGGGGTATATACAGAACCCCAGTGGCACTCGCCCCCCCCATATTGAGAAGAGCCCCCACACTTTGCAGAGCCCCCCCGCTGCATAATCTTACCATCCAGGGTCTTCTTCATCCGGTCTCTTGTGAATGAATGACGTCATCGCGCCGGGTCACGTGAGACCGGGAACACAGCGCGCGATGATGACTGCAGGACCTTCGGTGAAGAAGACCCTGGATGGTAAGATTATGCAGCGGGGGGGCTCTGCAAAGTGTGGGGGCTCTTCTCAATATGGGGGGGGCGAGTGCCACTGGGGGCTGCCTGTATACACTGGGGGGCCGCTGTATATACTGGGGGGGCTGCTGTATACACTGGGGGGGCAGCCTGTATACACTGGGGGGCTGCTGTATACACTGGGGGGCTGCTGTATACACTGGGGGCTGTATGCACGGCTCCCCCTGCCACTGTGATGGGCGGGGGGAGCCGTGCATATCTAATGAGCGGCCCCATGAGATGGGCCGCTGTCAGCAGCCTCCCCCCCCCTCGCCTCCTCCAGCCTCCCCCCCCCCGCCTCCTCCAGCCTCCCCAGCACCCGGACCCATAGGATTACCGTATTGACCCGTGTATAAGCTGAGGGGGTGACTTTTCAGCCCAATTTTTGGGCTGAAAAACTCGGCTTATACACGAGTATATACGGTAATATGCAGTTTATAAATGAGGGTATTTATTATTAAGAGAAAAATCATTCCAAACCTATAGGGCCCTCTGTGAAAAAGTGGCTGTCTGTAAACCTAAAAATTGGATGGACCACCCTTAGTAGCAACCACTGCAGTCAAGCATTTGCGATGCCTGGCAATGTATCTTTTAGGGCCCAGTTTCACACAGAAACTTTCCAGCGATCCCACCAGCGATCCGACCTGGCCGGGATCGCTGGAAAGTCTCTCTGGAGTTGCTGAGGAGCTGTCAAACAGACAGACTCACCAGCAGCTCACCAGCGACTCAGCAGCCGTGAGATCACTGGTAACTATGACAAACACCGGGTAACTAAGCAGCAAGCTGCTTAGTTACCCGGTGTTTATCATGGTTATCAGCGTCCTCCTGCTTAGCGCAGCGGACACTGGTAACCATGATAAACACAGGGTATCCAGGCAGCGCACGCTGCTTAGTTACCCGGTGTTTATCATGGTTACCACCGTCCTCCTGCTTACAGCAGCAGACGCTGGTAACAATGATAAACACCGGGTATCTAGGTAGCGCGCTCTGCTTAGTTACCCGGTGTTTATCATGGTTAACAGCCTGTGAGCTTGCTGGATCGCTGGTCTTTCGTGGTCACATGCGCGGATGCGTGCTTACCAGCAGGAGACCAAGGACCAAAAAATTGTCTTGAGCGACGTGCAGCGACCAGCGATTTCATAGCAGGGGCCAGGTCGCTGGTGCGTGTCACACACTGTGATATCACTGGAGAGGTCGCTGTTACATCACAAAACCTGTGACGTTGCAGCGACATCACTAGCGATGTTGCAGTGTATGAAGTACCCTTAACAATGCTCTGCAGGAATGTTAGCCCATTCGTCTTCACAGAATTGTAGTAATTCAGCCATATTTCAGAGTTTCCAATCATGAACCACCTCTTTAAAGTCATGTCACCTTATCTCAATTGGATTAAAGTCAGGACTTTAACTAGGCCACTCCAAAGTCTTATTTTTGTTTATCTTAAGCCATTCTGAGGTGAACTTGCTGGTGTATTTTTGATCATTGCTCTGCTGCATAACCAAAGTGTGCTTCACCTTGAGATCACGAACAGTTGGCTGGACATTCTCCGTCAGGGTTTTTGCTAGACAGTAGAATTCATGGTTCCTTTTACCACAGCAAGTCTTCCAGGTCCTGAGGCAGCAAAACAGCCCCAGACCATCACAATATCACCACCATAATTTACTGTTTGTATGATGTTCCTGTCCTAAAATGATGTGTTACTTCTATGCCAGATGTAATGGGACGTACACCTTCCATAAAGTTTAACTTTTGTCATGTCAGTCCACAGAATATTTTCCCAAAATCTTGGAAATCATAAAGATATTTTTTGACACAACTGTTATGTTCTTTTGCTCAACAGTGATTTTTGTCTTGGATCTCCGCCATGCCAACCATTTTTGCCCAGTCTCTTGCTTATGCTGGAGTCATACACACTGGCTTTAACTGAGGCAACTGAGGCCTGCAGATCTTTGTGATGTTGCGGGGTCTTTTGTTACCTCTTTGATAAATCATTTCTGGACTCTTGGTGTAGTTTTGGTCATCTGACCACTCCTGGGAAAGTTCATCGCTGTTCCATCTTATCGCTATTTGTGGATAATGGCTCTTACTGTGGTTTGCTGGAGTACCAAAGCTTTAGAAATAACTTTATAACCTTTTCCAAACTGAAAGATCTCAATTACCGTATATACTCGCGTATAAGCCGAGTTTTTCAGCCCAAAAATTGGGCTGAAAAGTCTCCCCTCGGCTTATACGCGAGTATATACGGTAGATTAAAAAAAAAAAAATCTCAAGGGGTAGTATACAGCAGCTCCAGGCCCCCCTCACTTTTTGGTGCCCCCACCTCAGGATGCCCCCCCCCCGCACGCAGCGCTGCGCTCATACATTACCAGCCTGTTAGCTGTCATCCTCCGGTGGCGGATCGCGGCTCCCGGCTCCGGCTTCCATCTTCTTCTGTGTCTTCCTGCATGTCACATGACCGGCCGGCGTCGCGATGACGTCATCGCTATGAGCCCCGGTCACAATGCAGGAAGACACAGAAGAAGATGGAAGCCGGAGCCGGGAGCCGCGATCCGCCACCGGAGGATGACAGCTGACAGGCTGGTAATGTATGAGCGCAGCGCTGCGTGCGGGGGGGGGGCATCCTGAGGTGGGGGCGCCAAAAAGTGAGGGGGGCCTGGGGCTGCTGTATACTACCCCTGGGGCTGCTGTAAATACCCCTGGGACTGCTGTGTACTACCCCTGGGGCTGCTGTATACACCCCTGGGGCTGCTGTGTATATACCCCTGGGGCTGCTGTGTATATACCCCTGGGGCTGCTGTGTATATACCCCTGGGGCTGCTGTGTATATACCCCTGGGGCTGCTGTGTATATACCCCTGGGGCTGCTGTGTACATACCCCTGGGGCTGCTGTGTATATACCCCTGGGGCTGCTGTGTATATACCCCTGGGGCTGCTGTGTATATACCCCTGGGGCTGCTGTGTATATACCCCTGGGGCTGCTGTGTATATACCCCTGGGGCTGCTGTGTATATACCCCTGGGGCTGCTGTGTATATACCCCTGGGGCTGCTGTGTATATACCCCTGGGGCTGCTGTGTACACCCCTGGGGCTGCTGTGTACACCCCTGGGGCTGCTGTATATACCCTTTAGGGCTGCTGTATATACCTTTTAGGGCTGCTGTATATACCTTTTAGGGCTGCTGTATACTACCACTGGGGAGGCTGCTGTATATACCTCTGGGGCTGCTGTATACCACACTGCTGGGGGCTGTATTCCTGTGCTGGGGTCCACCCTCGGCTTATACATGAGTCAATAGGTTTTCCCAGGTTTTGGGGGCAAAAGTAGGGGGGTCTGCTTATACACGGGTCGGCTTATACACGAGTATATACGGTACTTTGTTTCTCATTTGTTTCTTAATTTCTTTCCCTATAATACTTGTACACTATATACAGAGCTTCTGTGTATGCCACCAGTGATAAAAGTATTACCTGTACACTATACACTATACAATATATACTATCTAGAGAGCTCCTGTGTATAATGCCACATGTGATCACTGTGTCTCCTGTACCCACATATAGCATATACAGTGCTCCTGTATAAAATGTCAGCAGTTGTAATATAAGTGTTATTAGAATGGTGGTTTCTATTCATGATCAGCATTGTAGCATTATTTGACCACTATATTTTGGAAATATGTGGTCTAGTCATGGTGGGGTTATATTTGTCCTGTGATGTGGTAATATTTGGCCACCAAAATATTCTACATCAACAATTAATAACCTTAGAACGTTCTTAATATTTCTGCATGTGTTGGTTATAATCAAAAAGAATAAATCAAGATGTTTTGAAAAGATTGTTTCCATATTTTCACAAATTGCCTATTATTAACATATGAAAATTGTATGACAAAAATACCCTGCTATAAATAAATAAGTAAAAAGCGAATAACAGGGTACCCTGTGACTTGGTGAAAATTCATACTAGATTGCTTATATCCTATTTCCCATCTGATATAATAGGCATTTCAAGAGTAACGATGGTCAATGCTCATTTTAACAACAGGCTTCAAGCCTAAGGGTACCGTCACACGAGTACACCTCGCCAGAGATATCTCCGGCAACGCTCGGGGGCACACACATTTTTGGCGCCCCGCCAGCGTCGCCGTCGCGTGTGTACACGCGGCGATACCTCCGGCGATGCACCGGTGATGTTACAGGCGCCATCACCGCTGGGGTGTCTACAAACCCCAGCGGTGATGCTGTAATATGGGAGCCTATAGCTCCCATCGCCTATAACATCACCGATCGGCATGTTACATGGGGCGATGTGCACACATCTCCCCAGAGTGCTCACCTGGTTTCAGAGCAGTGCTGAGAAACCAGGTGACCACTCAGAGGAGATATTTAGCGCCGACATCGCCCCCTTACATTAGGCGACGCAGCGGCGCTGTAGCTGGCGATAGGCCATTCCCCTGCATCGCCTATGTAATCGGCGGCGATATGGCCTCGTGTAACGGTACCCTAAGGGCCGCTTTACAGACACCAACTTCTGTGTCCAACTTCTGAACAGATCTCTGGTTGCAGTGAAATCATGGACACATTGCTCCATTTGTACACAGCCACAAAATGGAACAATGTGTCCATGATTTCACTGCAACCAGAGATCTGTTCAGAAGTTGGACACAAAAGTTGGTGTGTGTAAAGCGGCCCTAAGAGAATAATCCAGTCATTTTGAAATCTATTTTATCATGTCTAAGATATTAATTTTATAATGGACACAATTTGGTGTGTAATATTTCAAATGTGCAAAAAACAAATGTTTGTATTTTGCTCTTGATAAAGGCGTTGAAACATGCTGTGAATAAAAATTCTTATATTCTAATTGCTGAAGATAAATTTATTCAGCAGCTTTCTTTGATGTCATTTATCCTTTGGATCCAATATCTCCTGGAGGACCTCATCCATGGTGCAGCAGCAGTTTTTCTATGTCTCCATGGGATTTGTGCCTGTCACAACTCCATCAGATGAGTGGAATTAAACACTTGTCTAGTTTGACTTCATAGGTATGGCTCTATTATGCACTCTGTTTCCTCACCTCCTCCTGTTTGACTGACACAATTTCTGCTGCGGCACTTCAGGCAAATAGCCATCAATTGAGCAAAAGAAGGCAGTGCTGGGTGTAAAATAGACCTGGAGTGACAAAGACTTCAGATCTTAAGCCTCATTTGCATATCAATATAAAGGCTGAATTCTCAGGAATGGAGGAATGGACTGTCTAAGTAAAGGTATTTCTGGACTTATCTTTGAAAGAGCTATATGCACATATAAGTAGTTTGGGGATGAAATCTTGATGATAGTTTATTTTTAATAATTTAGGAGTTCATTCTCTCTTCATTTATAATGTACCTTTTGACATTAATGTTCAGTAGTGTTCAAAATATTAGCAGTCCAATGTGACTAACCAGATTATTTACTCTTTATGGCATAAATTATATTACCACATGTCAAACAATTTACCAGTTGGTGCAGAAGGTTCTTAGAAAAGCAACAGACTCAGCCTTCATGATCTGCATATTTTTGACTCTGTGTATTTGAATATTTATTTGAAAGGGGTGTGTTCAAAATAATAGCAGTGTGGAGTTCAAATAGTGAGTTCAATCATTCTGTAATTAGGTGGCCCTTATTTAAGGGTGAAGCCAGCACATATTGTGCATGTATTTCTCCTTGAAAGCCTGAGAAAGGTCATTCGAATACTTAAAGTAAAAAGTTGACTGGCGAGGGTAAAACCTATAAAGAAGCATAGACAATGATAGGCTGTTCATCTAAAATGATCTTCAATGTTTTAAAATGAAAAACAAAACCAGAAAGACAGAAGAAAACAGAAGACTATCATTCGAATGGATCAGAGAAAAGCCAGAATGGCAAAGGCTCAGCCAATGATCAGCTCCAGGATGATCAAAGACGGTCTCAAGTTACCTGTGATGACTGTGACAGTTAGAAGTCACCAGCATGATGCTAATCTATTAGCAAGAACTTCCCACAAAGTCACACATTTAAAAAAAGACTTGACTGAAGAGCATACAATTTGTGAAAGAACACATCAACTGGCCTAAAGAGAGATGGAGAAACATTTTGTGGACTGATGAAAGGAAAATTGTTCTTTTTGGGTCCAAGGGACAGACAGTTCGTCAGACGACCCCCAAACTCTGATTTCAAGCCACAGTACACTCTAAAGACTAAAGACAGTAGAGAAATTTGGTGCAAGGATAATTATGTAAGAGAGTAAACTAATAAGCTGCTAAAACCAAGCAGACTGACATTTTGTAGTGGCCCAGGAACTTATTAGTTTACTCTCTTACAATTATATGGGCATGTTTGTCTTACTATGGTTCTAGGCCTATATACCTGTTTACTGCATACAAGGGATCATGTATTAGTTTCCATATATCAAAATACTTTGAGGCCATGTTGCTTTAGAGGAAGAGGAAACGCTGAAGAGGAAATGCCCTTGAAATGGGTGCTTTAACAAGACAACAACCCTAAACACACCAGTAAATTAGCAAAATATTGCTTCCAGTCCAACAAGATTGAGGTTATGGAGTCGCCAGCCCAATTGCTGGACCTTAATTCGATAGACGACTTATGCGGTGACATCAAAAATGCCATTTCTGAGGCAAAGCCTTCAAATGCAAATAGTTTGTGAGATATAGTTAAAGCATACTGGGCTGCAATGACAGTTGACAGATGCCAGAAGTTGGTTGACTCTATGCAACATAGATGTAAGGCAGTTCTAAAAAACTGTGGTTATACAACTAAATATTAGGTTAGTCATTCACAGGAATGCTAAATTCTAAAATAAAAAGAGTACGTATTTTGCGTTTGTAGAGACAAATGCAGACACTGCTATTTTTTTTGAACAGCACAATGTCCATTTTTTTTGTTATTTTCTGAAAAGTAGTTAAAATCATATACATTTTTCTTCAGTGTGCAATGTTCCTAGTGCATGGAAATAAAAACTATTATAAAGATTTTGGGGTTATCTCATGTTTTAAACATACTGTAACTGTATGCCTAACAGGTGGACTTGTTAAACCCAACCAATTGCTGGATCTAAAGCTGGTTTCATACTAGCATTCGGCTGCGTTACGTTCGGATGCGTTGCAGTGTGGGCCTGTTTGCATCCGCTGTGCTTCCATATGTTTAACCCTAGAACACATACTGTACCTGGGGCCTCGCAGGCCTTCTAGGTTACTTGTTTTCTATTTTCTGCAAGATTACTTTAGTTAGAATTTTGAAACTCTAGGTATTCCTCAGGTATAAAGTTGTTAGTAATTTCCAGTTGTTCATATATTTTTATGTTATAGGCATTTCGGTAGAACAACTCTTTTTTGGGACTACCTCATATTCACATACCTGGGGCCTTTTAAACCTGTACTTGGTTTACATGTGATCCTCAGTCTTTTTGTCTGTACTGTTGCTGGGGAAGACTTTGTCTTTATTACTCAGTCTTTATGACTCTGCTGTTGCTGAGAAGAGTGTGGATTGTGCCTGACTACATGGTCATGTGATCTTGGGAGGGAGGCTCCCTCACAAAGTCATGCGTCTCTGATATCATCGCAGGTCATGAACACACAGGAACAGGAGGACAGACAATATCCTGTTCATTGTGTGCTACTTGCTGAAGAGACTTTGGAGGAAGGAATCAGCTTTCTTGTTTCTGGAAACTTTCTGAGTAGAGATGAGTGATGTTCGATTTGAAATGTTCGCCAATCTCAAATTCAAGCTGTTTTGGGCGGTGTTCGAGTCACTGAACGAATGCGGACAATTAGCTTCAAATTCAGCAGATCAAGGTTATGTTCGATAACAGTTCGTTCACCAAAAGGACCCTATAAAGTGATCTGGGGGTAGAAGAAAAGGCTGAAATGGGGGCATGATTGTTTAAAAGCCGGGGGTAAAAAGCCACCGGCTTTTAAACATTCAGCCCGATCCTCTGCCCCCCGCAGCCTCCCATCCTGATCCTCCACTCAACCCGCCGCCTTTCATCCCGATACTGAGTTAGTACCAGGCGAGGAGCGCAGCACCAGGGAGCGGGGAGCAAAGGGCCAGGGGGGGAAAGTCAGTGGTGGTGAGAAGACTTCACTGCCCGCTTTCTGCTCTGTGCTGCACTCTCTGCTCCCTGATGCCCCCTCCCTGCTCCCTGGAGCTGCTTCCTCCGCCAGATCCTAACTTAGGATCAGGCGGCGAGAGCGATGAGGGGGCATCAGGGAGCAGGGAGTGCAGCACAGAGCAGGAAAGACGGGGTGAAGTCTTCTCACCGCTGGCTTTCCCGACGGTTATTGCAAATGATCTGCTGATGCAGATCAGCTATTCATTTGAAGTAGCCGTGGTGCTGCATGCAGCATGAACTCACATGAACTTTCCCACAGCCACCCAGCGCTCAGCTCAGCTACATCTCTGGTATACCAGAGATGTAGCTGAGCTAAAGAAGAAAACTGGATTAGACTACGTCAGACGGAAGATAATTTTTTAATAACAATGGTGTCTAAGTGTCATTTTGTTTTTATGGCTTTATGCTATGTCTATGTCCAGCCAGGTACAATTAGGCAGTTGGGGGCTGGAATCCGCAGCGCAGGGAGGCCCAAGCTTTCTGTGCCCCCCCGCTGCCACCCCAGAAAATGACACGTTCATAGAAGCGCCATCTTCTGGCGCTGTATCCAGCTCATCCAGGGCCCTGGTGCAGTGGCTCACTGGGATATAAAGGAGCTAGGGCCAGCTTTGTGTTATCAGCTGGCCCTAAGCAAGAAAGTCATGGGGTCACGCCAAAAGTAGACATGACCACCATGAATTTCTAGTAAAGTTTTTTTTAAAAAACACAACACAGAGAAAAAATTATTTATTAGAAACAAAAATCAAAACAAAACTTAGACTCCATCTTTATTAAAAAAAATTCTTCTGTCCGACGTAATCCAAATGGCAAGGAATGTCAGCTCTGCATCCCTCTGCATAGACACACATCTATGCAGAGGGACAGCAGGCTAACAACTGACTGTGACAGTCAGAGTTCACTCCAGGTCATAGCTGGGGCTATGATCGCGAGTGAACTCTGTCTTCACACAAACCAATCCCGACGCTGGCGGAAAATGCCGAGCGCACGGCAGAGAGGAGTGAGTTGTTAGCCTGCAGTCCCTCCGCATAGACACAGGGAGCGGGGAAGGGGCATCAGGGAGCGGGGAGCGCAGCACAGACCAGGAAAGCCGGCAGTGAAGTCTTCTCACCGCCACCAGCTTCCCTGCCCTGGTCCTTTGCTCCCCGCTCCCCCCGCTACCTCTGCACTCGATTCTAAGTTAGGGCAAAGCGGGGGGAGCAGCTCCAGGAAGCAGGGAGAGGGCATCAGGGAGCGGGGAGTGCAGCACAGCCGGCAGTGAAGTCTTCTCGCCGCCGGGTTCCAGGCCTGGGTCTTTCGCTCCCCACTCCCTGGTGCTGCACTTTCCGCTCCCTGGAGCTGCTCCTCCCGCCAGTCCTAAGTTAGAAGAAGCTGTTTTATATGTGTTCGACGGTGTTCGATGAACATTCGACGAACACACACCCCATTCAACAACTCGAATTGAATTCAAACACCAGGGTGTTGGCTCATCTTTATTTCTGAGCTTCAAAAATCCAGAGGCTTCTACTGCACCTAAAAGAAAGTGGTGACCTGCTGAAGGTGAGAGGGGGGCGGCACTTTACCTTTAGCACACACACTAACAAAGAGTGCACAACCCTGATTGTAATCATTTTTTTTTTCATTTTAGTTTACTGATGTCTAAGGTTAGAATGGCACAGTCTACATCCAGTAAAGATAAAATAGGGAGGGGGACAAGAGGCGCAATAGTGCCCTATCACTAGTGACACTTATATACAGTGGTGGTGCTGTGAAGCTGCTCACCTGGTCCAGTTGTGATCCCCACAACTGGTTTGAAGGCGTTTTTGGAAACGATGTTCCAGCTGCTGCAGGACCTCCACCAACCACTGGATAGTGGTATGTATCAAAGAAATGATGGGAGTGCTGGTGTCTCACGGTCCGCGCTGCTTCAGGGTTAAATAAACTCACCAAAGAGCCAAATCGATTTCCAATAAATAAAAAATAAAAGGATGGAAATCGATTTGGCTCTTTGGTGAGTTTATTTAACCCTGAAGCAGCGCGGACCGTGAGACACCAGCACTCCCATCATTTCTTTGATACACAGTCTACATCCAGGGGTTTGACTGACCAAGAAATCGAGGCAATCATTTTTGATAGTGATGAAGACAGTGAGCTTTCTTTGTCCAATGAAGAGTACATGCCATCAGCTAATATGTCTACTTCATCGACCAGTGATTCTTCAGATGATGAAGAAGCAGTGGATCCAGCAGAACGTACAAATAGAACATTCAAAAATAATGTTTTTTGGAACAGTACTGCTGGGGTTCTTGGACGCACCCCATGACATAATATTATGATAGTTGCTGAAGGCGCTGTAGGAATTCACTAATTCTTTTCCAAAAGAGATGAGTTCTGTAAATTTTTTTCAGATGATATTGCAGATGAGGTAGTTTTGTATACTGTATACAAGGAAAACATATTGCTTCAGGAAGAAAAATCACATGGAAAAATATATCAAAAGAGGAACTATATGGTTATATTGCCCTTTTCCTTCTGGCTGGGTGTACAAAATCGTACGATGTTCTAATCAGAAAATTATTTCTGAACCTTTTTTCAGATCCACACTACAAAGCTACAATGTCAATCAATAGATTTGAGAATATTCAGAGAAGCCTTCGTTTTGAGGATAAGAGAACTCGTCCTGTGAGGTTGGAAACAGATAAATTAGCCCTATTAGCTACATCTGGAATCTTTTCTTCAAAAATTGTACAAAGCTTTACCATTCTAATGACAATGTGACAGTGGATGAGCAACCTCTTGCCTGTAGGGGACGTTGCAAATTCATTCAGTATATGTTCAGTAAACCTGCCAAGTATGGCATAAAAAATTTCTGGATGTGTGATTCTACAAGCTATTATGGCATGAATGGTCTGATTTACTGAGGCAAAGAAGCTGATGCTCCAGTCCAGAAAGACCTATGTTCTGACAGTAAAAACACTTGGAGTAACAATATTCAATTCTGGAAAAAATATAACAATGGACAACTACTTTACCAATCTGGAACTGGGCAAATTTTTGCTTCAGAAAAAACTCACACTTGTTGGTATTATGAGGCCAAACCCCCGCAAAATTTCTCCAATCTTGAAGCACAATCCCAAGCGACGACTTTATGAGAGTGTCTTTGGTTTCTGCAATCAAGCGACAATGGTATTTTATAAAGCAAAGAAAAAAAAATCTGTGATATTACTGAGTACAAAGCATCATGGTGGAAGTATTGACAACGATGACATGAAACAGAAACCTGAAATCATACTGCATTATAATAAAACAAAAGGAGGTGTGGACAAGATGAATTAAATGATTGGAGAGTATTTGTGCAAGAGGCAGACAAAACGTTGGCCTGTAGTCATTTCTTATAATATCCTTGATGTGTCAGCCCTCAATAGCTACATTGTTTATAGTGAAACTCATCCAGAACTCCATGCTAACAGGAAGGACAAGAGACGTCTATTCTTGACGGAATTTTGCTATGAACTTTTAATGCCTACCATGATGGAGCAAAGCAACACGAAATGCTTGCCAAGGCAAATTACGGAAGCTATGATCCGATGTGATATACATTTTCAGGAACATCCAGAACCAAGAGAAATAAAAAAGAAAGCGCTGTTATATTTGTCCAGCAAAGAAGGAAAGCAAATCTGAGTGTTTCTGTACTACTTGTGGACAAAATGTCTGCAAGGAACATTCTTTTGAAAAAATAATATGTGAAAATTATTGGGGTAATCAGTAAAATTGAAAAGGAAAGTTTTTGAAAAGAAATATTACTGCACCATATTTACTACAACTTTTATATAAAAAACTTTAGACAAAAAAAATCATTTTATATATATATATATATATATATATATATATATATATATAAAAAATTAATCAAGGAAAACAGGCAGCACTCCAGTTCAGGTGAATAAAAGGTCTGTTTTTTATTCAGAGCCCATGTGGTACGACGTTTCGGTGCACTAGGCACCTTTCTCAAGTGCCTAGTGCACCGAAACGTCGTGCCACATGGGCTCTGAATAAAAAACAGACCCTTTATTCACCTGAACTGGAGTGCTGCCTGTTTTCCTTGATTTATTTGAATTGGTTTGGACACTAATACACAGGACTTGCACCACGGATGAGTATATTATTGTGCTGTTCCATTTTCTCTTTTTATATAAAAAATTATATAGAATGCATATATTGGGTGTTTTAAGCCGCTGTAATTACTTTTTCTTTGCTTTTTTGCACATAATTATAATGTTTTGAAATATTCACATCTCAAATAAACTTTGAATAGAATTTCTATTTGAGTTACTCCATGTTATTTACACACAGGCCTAAAAGACCCAGGTATGTGAAAGTGTAGATTTCTATGGTTGCGCGTTCTAGGGTTAACATGGGGACGCACGGTGGATGCGTATGGTTGCATTTTTTTACAGGAGGTGAACAACGCAACATGTTGCATTTTTTGTGCATTCCAGGGTGCTTGCTTTTTACACAAGCATCCTGAAGCGCACTTTTCATACATTGAACCCTATGTAGATGCATAGCATCTGGATGCCAACGCAGACAAACGCTGCGTCTCTTCCTCTCCTCTCAACCGCTATAATGGTTTCTTATGGACCGGGTACATTGTAATGTACTCCTATGGAGTTTTTTAACCTGTGCGTATCCAGAGAATTTCCACTGCATTTGCCTTAGGATGGCTGCGTTCGACCATGCATTTGCCGCTATGCGTTCAGACGCATGTAGATCGAACTCTCATGTGATACCAGCCTAATATGACTACACACTAGACAGTGTTCTTAGTAGTCAAATATAAAGAGAAGTGCTAGTTTACGTCAATGGGTTTTTAATTTATGAGGGTTTTTTGTTGCATAGTAAAGTTTTATTTACAGTGGCACAATAAAAGCTATGCTTAATAAGCAGTCTCGTCTACTAATAAAAAAAATTACATAAAAGATCAAGTTGTATTTTGGAGCAAAATTACTTGTGCAGCCAGTGAACTTTTTCGACTATCTCATGAAGAGTCTTCATAATATAATCATTGAATAACAGAGTGTAAACAACACTATGACCAAAATCAAAGACATGCAGAAATAATATAAGCAGAAAAAAAAATAATACAGATAAAAATAAATGACCGCTGTAAGTCCTGGAAAATTGTGTTATGACTTTATTGTGTTTTATGTGGGATTTCCTTTTTAAACACTGACAACTTTCCTAAAATCTAAATGATCATTATGAAACTCGAGTGTTCCAGCCAAATAAGCTTTTTCTTGTTTCCACTGGAAAAGTCAATGATATCTCTCTATGAATACAAAACACGTTCTTCAAAAGGAAATTTGTAAAGATAAACTGCACAGTGGCCGTCCATTAATAGGCAGACTATCACTTAAAAGAAGTTGGTGAAGGTTATCAGAAGAAAAATATGGAACATTAGATAAAGCTGCCCACTATGAGTGATTAGTCCATTCAAGGAAAGATACTCTATGTGTAGATAAAATTGAGAGCAAGAAACAAAACAGGATTAATAAAATAAGTTGTCCACAAAATGTAGCGGTAGTTGCATTGTAAATAAAATTTATTAAAAATAGTTATAGAAGAATTAGGCTTCGTGGACATGGTCACATTATAGCTCTGTGCAACCTACTACCCTAGTTGTAATGTAATAGGGCACCCTCACACTACTATGTTTCCTACTGTGTTTACAGCATATTCTATTGGATACTGTATTACAGAAATATTGTCCTCCATGCAAATTGCAATAGTCACTTTTTAACAGACATAATTAAAGGTACAATCCCACTGCATTGATACAGCCTGAGCCAGCTCCAGGTTTTTGTGTGCCCTGGGCAAAAGAGTCTCAGTGGGCCCCTTTAACCTCCCCGCTGCTGCACGTTCGCACCTCAAGGCACACATCAGGTTTAGACTCCTGAAAATAGGAAAAACATTCTTTCTATTGATTAAAGCTTCCCTGGTGGTGTAAAAGGGAGGGACCATTAGCGCTAACTTTGATGTATTAGGGTAGAATATGAGGCAATAAATCTATTGTGTCGTTCTTCAAATTATATACCAGACGCACACAGCTCTGCTTTATGCCCATAGATATACATTAATCTGCCACAAGCACCTGTAGACACATACAGCTCTGCTACATGAACATATGGACACGCACAGTTCTGCCACATACACACTACATGCACATACAGGTACACACACAGCTCTACTACATGCACATTACACACACACACAACTCTGCCACATGCACACTAACATGCACATACAGATACACACAACTCTGCTACATGCACATACAAACACACAGCTCATCTGCATGGACACTACATGCATAATACACACGCACAACTCTGATACATGCACATACAGATACACACAGCTCTGCTATATGCATAACATATGCACAAACACACACAGGTCTGCTACATGGACACTACATGTACACTACACACACATAGCTCTGCTACATGCACATACAAAAACACAACTCTGCATTTACACACACAAACTATACATTACCGCATCTTGCAGTTCTTGATCGGTGCAGAGCAGAAAAGAGGAGTCAATGGGAGCTGCACGGAGGCTGGAGAAGTTGAGCGTGTGCAGGATCTTCGAGGACCTTAATTCCTGCACCTGCTTAACTCCTGCAGACCCCATGTAGCTCCTGGAAGCTTTGTCTCCTGCAGTGTATTGGTCATATACATTAGTGCAGAGAAGGAGAGAGCGATAGAGGAGGCAGCTCTCTGTGAGTCGGCACACTCACCTGTCCAGGGCCCCAGCACTTGTCCTGATGTGCCATTTTTTGATGCCTGTCCTGAATACAGCTCTGAAAACCTGGAGGCAGATAACATCTTTACTCTACTGTCAATAGATGATGAGATTTGCTTAGCTTCTTCATCCCTTCCTTGCACAGTAACTGCAGCTTATTTTACATTGCATTCTCACATATCACTCCCATATAAGTCAATAATGTTTGGATGTTTGCTTTACAGCAGATTACTGTTCCCTGCTCATTTGAGCAGAACAGGGGCATAGCTTGAATACTCATGTGAGCTGCACTTCCCGTAGCTGCTGCTTGAGGTAGCGTAAAAAGCCCTTTCATAACCTAAGACAATCCCAAAGCAGAGCCATTATCTCTTGGATAGGGATGGGCGAACTCAAACTGTAAACTTTGGGATCGTATTAAAAACTGCTAGTTTGAGCACATATCCCGAGAATGAACTTTCTTTGAAAGTCTGTGCTATAGTTCAATTGGTTCGGGGGCAGGGGGTTGTAAAAATAAAGCATATAGTTATTAAATAGCATCATCATACTTACCAGTAATACCAGGGCCCACCGTCCTGCCATCAAGCTGTGCCACTGGTTATACTTCCGGGGATACTCACTGCAAAAGAATCAACAGCCAATCACAATGTCTGTGATTGCCTGACATCACAGCACTGTAAAAATAAATAAATAATTAAAAAAAAATGACAGGGTGCTTCGTGGTATTTTTGATTCTCAGCGCAGATAAAGTGGACGGCTACAGGCTGCCACCCTCAGCTGCCTGTCTTTACTTTGGCTAGTAATCAAAATACAGGGAAGCCCAATATTTTTGTAAATTATTTAAATAAATAATTTTCGAAAAAATTGCCATATTTTTATCGCCAGCCAAGTAAAACCCAGGCAGTTGGGGGCTCGGATTCTCAGCATGATAAGCCCCAAGCATTCTGGGCCCCCCACACTGAAAATTGCAGTGCCATTTCCAAGTGCGTTACCTGGCTCATCCACAGTGCTGGTTGAGGGTGGCACGCTGGGTAATATTGGGGTTGGGGCCAGCAATATGCCGGAAATTCATGGTGTCAGGCCAATATTAGACCTGGCCACCATTAATTTCTAGTAAACAGTAAAATAAACACAACACTGAAAAAAAATATTTTACAGTGCATTTTGAAAGTATTTGGCCCCCTTGAACATTTCAACCTTTTGCCACATTTCAGGCTTCAAGCAAAGATTTAAATTCAATTTTTTTGTGGAGAATCAACAAGTGGGACACAATCGTGAAGAGTAGGGATGAGCGAGTCTACTCGCTAGGACTCGTTACTCGGCGATTCTTAAGGGACTCGCTGGACTCGGTAATCGGCGAGTCTTTTAGCGAATACTCGCTCAGTAACGAGTCCAATGCAAGTCAATGTTTTGTCAGAGTTTATTTTATCTCACTCGCTAGACTCGCTAGACTCGCTCTATCACATCGCTATATAGCTTGAATCTCCCCAAACAGCAGCGAGTCTGAGCGAGTCTACGAGTCCGAATCCTAGCGAGTCTGCGATTCCGAGTCCTGTATTCTCTATTCGGGACTCGCGAATCCAGAATCTTTTATGTTACTAGTCAGCATTGCGTGTTAGGTCAGAAAACCTGTGAAGACAGCCAATCATAGTCAGTAATGCCATAGCAGCTTTGGTTGTGTCAGGACTATGATTGGCTGCTGTCCATCGTGATGCCTATGTCATCTATGACAGGCAAGGCAGTATATAAGGCTTGCCCCCGCCATTTTGGGCACATTCCTGAGAAGAGCTGACCTAGTGTAGGGAGACTTGGAGCAGATCTAGGGACAGTTAGGCAGTGTAGGAGTCACATATAACCCAAAAGTTCTTTTCAGAACTAACAGGACGGAGTGTAGGAGTCAAGATTCCTCACACATAACCCAAAAGTTCTTTTCAGAACTACCAGGACGGAGGATTGCTGTACAGGACTGTAAGGAAGGGGAGATAGGAGCAGCCTTACAGTGAATCCAGCACCATCCTCAGAGCTTAGTTCACCCAGCTTTCCGCAGAGCTGTAATCCTAAGCTTTTTCTGATTTTTGGCACTAGTCTACCAAATAATTTTGGTGCCATTTTTCCACAAAAAATTTCCTGTGCCAGTGCGTTGCTGTACGGTGTCCTGCCTGCAGCTCGCACGGTACTTGTAAACTTGCACGCAGCCAGCACCGCAGCCTAACGGTGCCTGGTTCTGCGTACTAAACAATTTTTTCCTGTGCCAGTGCGTTGCTGTACGGTGTCCTGCCTGCAGCTCGCACGGTACTTGTAAACTTGCACGCAGCCAGCACCGCAGCCTAACGGTGCCTGGTTCTGCGTACTAAACAATTTTTTCCTGTGCCAGCGCGTTGCTGTACGGTGTCCTGCCTGCAGCTCGTACGGTACTTGTAAACTTGCACGCAGCCAGCACCGCAGCCTAACAGTGCCTGGTTCTGCGTACTAAACAATTTTTTCCTGTGCCAGTGCGTTGCTGTACGGTGTCCTGCCTGCAGCTCGCACGGTACTTGTAAACTTGCACGCAGCCAGCACCGCAGCCTAACGGTGCCTGGTTCTGCGTACTAAACAATTTTTTCCTGTGCCAGTGCGTTGCTGTACGGTGTCCTGCCTGCAGCTCGCACGGTACTTGTAAACTAGCACGCAGCCAGCACCGCAGCCTAACAGTGCCTGGTTCTGCGTAGTAAACAATTTTTTCCTGTGCCAGTGCGTTGCTGTACGGTGTCCTGCCTGCAGCTCGCACGGTACTTGTAAACTTGCACGCAGCCAGCACCGCAGCCTAACAGTGCCTGGTTCTGCGTAGTAAACAATTTTTTCCTGTGCCAGTGCGTTGCTGTACGGTGTCCTGCCTGCAGCTCGCACGGTACTTGTAAACTTGCACGCAGCCAGCACCGCAGCCTAACGGTGCCTGGTTCTGCGTACTACACAATTTTTTCCTGTGCCAGTGCGTTGCTGTACGGTGTCCTGCCTGCAGCTCGCACGGTACTTGTAAACTTGCACGCAGCCAGCACCGCAGCCTAACGGTGCCTGGTGCTGCGTACTAAACAATTTTTTCCTGTGCCAGTGCGTTGCTGTACGGTGTCCTGCCTGCAGCTCGCACGGTACTTGTAAACTTGCACGCAGCCAGCACCGCAGCCTAACGGTGCCTGGTTCTGCGTACTAAACAATTTTTTCCTGTGCCAGTGCGTTGCTGTACGGTGTCCTGCCTGCAGCTCGCACGGTACCTTCCATCTCTGTTAAAATATCTTAGCCTCTAGTGTGTACCTTTCACGAAATAGTACCTGCTACTTGTTTTACAAGCCCCAGAAAGCCACCAGAAATTATAAAATGTCACACAAAAAACCAAATCCCAAAAAAAGTCTTGCTAAGGGACAGGGACGAGGTACAGGCATTGGTAGTCGTGGCCAACTATCCACCAGTTCGGGCAGACAGACGAGGATTGATCGATCGTTCCTCCTGTCTAACTTTCCCCGTCAGGAAAGTAAACGAGTATTGAGGCCGGAAGACGAACAGCATCTAACGTCTTGGCTGGCAGACAAGACCTCAACAACAGGTTCTTGCAGAACTCAAGGTTCCTTGAGCACTGTGTCTACTGTTGGTACATACCATGCTGGGTCATCTAATCCACAACCTCTTCACAGTTCCTCAGACCAACAGCAGCCCCATGAAAATGTTGACACAGACATGGGTCACTCAGATGACTTATTTGGTACATATAATCCTTTACATGAATCCGGTTTGCCAGACTCCGTAGTAGATGAGATACTTGATGAAGAATTGTCCAATCATGGACAAGTTTTAGAGACACCCCGGCCACATGAACGTGTCTTTCAGCAAAGTCTTAGACCGTCTCAGGAGTTGGAGGATGATGATGATGAGACAGTGACACACTTGTCATCTGGGGAGCAAAATCTATCTTGTTATCGGGAAGATTTAGAAGAGGAAGGGGTTGATGATGAGACAACTGATCCCACGTGGAATGTTGCGATGCAGAGCCAGCAGAGCAGCACGGAGGAAGAAAGTGTGTATGTCCCACCTACAAAGGCACCAAGGCCTACTCCTCCCACCAGAACTGAAAGAGTCACCACTGTTGCCCAAAATGTGTCCACTGTGGCTCAAAATTTGTCAACTGTTGGACAAAATGTCTCAAATGTGGGCCTCAGTAATCCCTCAGGGAGTACAGTCAAGCCTAGAGGTCGGTCAGCCACTGTGTGGAAATTTTTTAAAGATGGGCCTTCTCAAGAAAATGTGGTCATCTGTACCATCTGCCATGCAAGGCTAAGCAGAGGCCACGGGAAAGGAAACCAGAGCACCAGCAGTATGCGGAAGCACATGGCTGGTCAGCACCCTATTCAGTGGTCAAAAGTGCAGCCTTCCACAACAGTGTCATCTGACCCAAAGACTGCGACGGTAACTCAGATACGTCCGTCACAATCAAGTGTTGCTGAAGCTGGTCCAGCTGATATGTACTCATCACAAGCAGCGGTTGCAGAGAGACTGAACACGAGTGCAGACAGTTCTCGGTCAGCAACATCCTTACAGTTATCAGTGACACAGCTGTACGAAAGGAAGCAGAAATACCACTCTTCCCACCCATTAGCCAAAAAAATAAATGCCCAGATAGCTAAGTTGTTAGCAGTCGAGATGTTGCCGTTTAGGCTTGTGGGTACCGACTCTTTCCGTGAGCTTTTGGCTGTGGCAGTACCACGCTACTCGGTTCCAAGCCGCCACTACTTTTCACGTTGTGCCGTCCCCGCGTTACATGAGCATGTCATTAACAACCTCAAGCGTGCCCTCACCAACGCTGTAACCGGGAAAGTACACCTTACTACGGACACGTGGACAAGCAGTTCAGGACAGGGCCGGTACATCTCGCTCACCGCGCATTGGATCAACGTTGTGGAGAGTGTGCCAAACGATGTTAGTGTTACATCAAACATCCTACCCACGCCACGGATAGCTGGCACAACCTCATTCAGGGTCTCTGCATCATCCTATATGTCCACTACCCCATCTTCCGCTTCCTCGACCAATCCTCAATTGCCCTCAACATCACGGCCAAGTTGGGAGGTTTGCTGCAGTGCTTCAGCAAGACGCCAACAGGCTCTGCTGAAGCTGATCTGTTTAGGTCACACACCGCACACTGCAGTAGAGCTGTTGAAAGGTCTGAAGCAACAGACAGATGAGTGGCTATCCCCACTCCAACTCCAGACCGGTCTCGTGGTGAGCGACAATGGTCGTAACCTAGTGGCTGCACTTAAGCTCGGAAACCTTGTGCACGTGCCTTGCATGGCTCACGTGCTGAATCTAGTAGTGCAGAAATTCCTGCGTACATACCCAGAGCTATGTGACCTACTGGAGAAGGTGCGTCGAGTTTGTGCACATTTTCGTCATTCGTCAACAGCGGTTGGAAAACTTTCATTGCTTCAAAAGCAATTGAATTTGCCCAACCACAGACTCATTTGTGACATGCCGACACGATGGAACTCTACATTCCATATGTTATCGAGGATCAATGAGCAGCAGAGGGCAATATCTGAGTATCAGTTGCAACATGCCCGTCAGACCGGCAGTCAGCCACGACATATTAGTACAATGGAGTGGGTGTGGATCGCTGACACATCTGAGGTTCTTGATAATTTTGACTACTGCACAAAACTGGTGAGCGGTGATCAGTCCATCATCAGTGTCACTGTACCCATGCTGTGTCTGCTGAAAGAATCCCTCATTAATCAGAAAAATGAAGCATTGAGAGCCCAGCAGATGGCTATGGAGCCAGATTTAAACAGGCGCAGTACCTAGCCAGCAAAGCCAGTATGACCAGGCCACAATGGCTCCTGAGGAGGAACAGGAGCAAGACGATGAAGAGGATTTATTTTTTGTTGGTGCCGATGTCAACCCAGATGGTACTCACAACCCCAGCTTTGTGTCTGTCCACCATGGGTGGCCTGGAGAGGAGGAGGCGGAGACAGACTTTACGGAAACAATGGGTATTGAACATCGTTCTGAGGACACTGAAGACATGAGTCTATGCAGCTTAGGACACATGGCTCACTTCATGTTGACTTGTCTGCTAGAAGACCCACGAGTGATTAACATATTGCACAACGACCTCTACTGGTTGGCCACCTTTCTGGACCCACGTTATAAAGATAAATTCACGTCGCTGCTGTTTCAGTCACCACGTGGCTTGACAATTGACTATTTCAAGAGGGTTCTTGTGGATAATATGCTTCGAATTTCACCGTCAGACAACACTCTGCCCATAGTTAGCAACTCTGTGCAACAGCAGCCTTTGGTCGGGGCACAATCATCCACGCTGTCCAGAAGAGATGCTGGAAAGATGTCCGCAAAGTGGGCTATGTTCAATAAGCCATCGAACCTGCAGCGCCATGTTGCACCAGTAACCATCTCTCGGAGACAGAAACTT
>JARQOC010000923.1:0-55962 GCA_033576535.1 Allobates femoralis | reverse complement strand
AGTGGATAATTTAATAGAAACACCTGCAACACTTCTGTATTTGACTTTTCCTGTGATTGCTCCACTCCTGGTTTTGTCTACAAATCCTGAGGTAAAAAACTAATCAAACACTCAGCGTGTGCACGTGGCCTTAGGGTGCTTTCACATAACGATTTTTGTATTTCCGATGCTGTCCGAAAAAAATCGGACAGCATCGGACCGATTTTCGGACCCCATGTATCCCTATGGGGATCGGACCGAATCGGATGTGCACTAAATGCCATCCGATTTGGTCCGATCCGATTCTGTCCGATTTTATTATCGGTGCTAAAATCGGAGCCTGCTCCGATTTTAGCACCGAAAATAAAATCTGACAGATTCGGATCGGACCAAATCGGATGGCATTTAGTGCACATCCGATTAGGTCCGATCCCTATGGAGAAGGGTCCGAGGAAACATCTATGTCTCCTCGGACCCCGTTTTACTGTACTGAGCATGCTCAGTACAGTAAAACTGCTCCTAACTAGGAGCATAAGGGTTAAAAAAAAAAAAAATAAAGGTTATTCTCACCTCCCCCCGAGCCCCCGCCGTCTTCCGCCATCTTCTGCCATCTTCTTGGAGGCTCCCGGTGGATCCCGCAGGCTGCCGGTGTCAGCAGAGCGCTCCCTCTGCTGTTCAGGACCTGCGGTGATGTCAGTCACGTGACCGCGGGTTCACCATGGTGAACCCGCGGTCACGTGACTGTGACATCACCGCAGGTCCTGTGTACAGCAGAGGTACACCTCTGCTAACACCGGCAGCCTGCGGGAGCCACCGGGAGCCTAGAAGAAGATGGCAGAAGATGGCGGAAGACGGCGGGGGCTCGGGGGGAGGCGAGAATAACCTTTATTTTTTTTATTTATTTTTTGCAGCCCGGCGCCGATTTTATGCCGGAATCGGGTGCCTATTTGGCACCCGATTCCAGGCATCAGAAGGGAGCCGATGCTGTCCGATTTATATCGGACAGCATCGGCTCCCTTCAAATCGTAATGTGAAGGTAGCCTTACTCTGGGTCGTCCATAAAGTCAGTTGAACCTGTTCCCATATTAACGGGTTCAATGTGTTCATCTGCAGCTCCTGGCAAAAAAGCTCCAAAACCACAATGCTGTTTTAATGCGCTTTTAAGGCTGCGTTCACACAAATGCAGTGAAGCGCATTGCTGGAAACGCATCCCAGCAAAAGCAATGGCTTTCGTTCATAGGTATAAAAAGAATATTTTCCAGTGCCACTATGCAATTATCTTTATTATGAAAGTTTACAAGTGCCCATTGGGGCTTCTATACGCGTTTCGGACAATAAGTCCTTAATCATTTAGTTTATGCAATGGCATAGTTTTACAGTGAAAGTGCGTCCACAAAAAATATCAACATCTGAATTCTTTGCGCCTTTTTTGGCGCGCTTTTCCTATAGGCCACATTATAAAATGGGCTTGGGAACAGCGTAGCCGAAAAAGCACGGCATGTGAATGCAGTTGCGCTTCGTTGCACAAAGCAAGGGCAAAAATGCGCATCTGCATAAATACGCAGCAAATACGCTTCAGGTGAACGTAGCCTTAGTGCAGTTTTGTGACAAAACTGCATGCATTGATTTCAATTCATTCATCTGCATCTCCTGGCCAAAAAAGAGAGGAAGAGCTTCTGTATATAGGCGCGCACAAATGGATAGCTGGTGCGAAAATATATTTATTAAGTGAATCAAAAACGTTAAACCTTGGCAAGTTAAAAACAATTTTAAAAAAATCACTGTATGCCACACAATTCATGAGCAATGTAACCAGGGCCCAGATAAGGGGTTTGTAAGGGTGTAAAGTAGTCAATGAGTATGGTATATACATGGAGCACTGTGAATAAAACATGGGTAACAGTAACAGTTATTAGCCTTTACAGTCAACAAGGTAGTGGTCCAATTAGCTACAATAAACTGTGTACCATAAGGCCCCTCCGTATGGGGTGAGTTTGAGAGGATTTAAGTATGGCTACTATTCCATGAACTTTAATCTGGTTTTTCACCCATAGTACACCAGTTAACAGGGGCTCTGACGTCAAGGGTTACTTTTGTTGAACAAATCAGGAGCTTTAATTCTTCTTATGGGTTCTATACATTCTAATAATATTAGCCATACTTAAAGCCTCGCAAATTCACCCTATTCGGAGGGGCCTTGTGGTACACAGTTTATTGTAGCTAATTGGACCTCTACCTTGTTGAGTGAAAAGGCTAATAAATGTTACGGTTACCCATGTTTTATTCACAGTGCTCTATGTCTATACTATACTCATTGACTACTGTACTATATTCATTGACTACAGTCCCCCCCTTACAAACCCCTTACCTGAGCCCTGGTTACATTGATAATGAATTGTTTGGCATACAGTGATTGTTTTTAATTGTTTTTAACTTGTCAAGGTTTCCTGTTTTTGATTGACTTAATAAATATATTTTCACACCAGCTATCAGTTTGTGCGCGACCATGTACAGAAGCTCTTCCTCTCTTTAATCTTTACCAGGCAGTGCACCCTCGACCCCATAGAATCCTGGCAAAAAAAAGCACCAGAAGAGCAACATTTTGGTAATAAAGGTTGTTGGTTTCCTAGCAGTGCTTAGCAAAGGGTGAGATTGTGCAGAGATGGCTTCACACACAATGATATTTTGTTGCTGAAAGCAGGTGCATGAGCTGTACATTTGAAGCTTCTATTTATAATAATAATAATAAAGCTTTATTTATATAGCGCCAACATATTCCGCAGCGCTTTACAATGTAGGGTACAGAAAATATACAGTAAGTAATTACAGTAGAGAACAAATACAGTAGAATAATTGGATACAAAACAATAGGCATAGAATCAATGTAATAAAGAAAATACAATAAATAAAGCAAGAAATGAAGGTGACCCTGCTCAAAAGAGCTTACAATCTACAACGGGATAGGGGTTGCACAAGGTACAGGGGCTTATTGCACTGATGGTCCAAGCATCTTGAGGAAATGGGGCATAGAACTAAGCTTACATGGATAGTCATTATACAGTCTGTGTAGAGCTTTTTGGTTTGGTGGAGTTTGTAGAAGAGTAATGTCCAGAGGGATAGCCCATTCATTGTCTACAGTACAAAGAACCTTATTAGGGAGTATGGTAGGCCGCCTTAAAAAGATGTGTTTTTAGGGATCGTCTGAAGCCATGCAAGTTGTGGATAGTCCTGATTTCTTGGGGTAAAGCATTCCAGAGGTTTGGTGCAGCTCTGGAGAAATCTTGGAGCCGGGAGTGGGAGGATCGGATTAGTGCAGATGTTAGTCGAAGGTCATTTGAGGAACGTAGAGAACGGGTGGGGTGATAGACAGAGATGAGGGAGGAGAGGTAGGGGGGTGCTGCACTGTGAAGAGCTTTGTGGGTGAGAACAAGCAATTTGAATTTGATCCTGTAGTATACGGGCAGCCAGTGCAATGACTGGCACAGAGCAGAGGCATCTGAGTAACGATTGGCCAGATGGGTGATCCTGGTTGCTGCATTAAAGATGGACTGGAGAGGAGAAAGTCTGTTGAGGGGGAGGCCGCTTAATAGAGAATTGCAATAGTCAAGGCGGGAATGGATTAGGGCCACGGTGAGGGTTTTTGTTGTTTCCATGGTGAGAAAGGGGCGGACTCTAGAGATATTCTTCAGGTGTAAGCGACAGGAGCGGACGAGAGATTGTGTGTGGGAGGAGAAGGAGAGATCGGTGTCAAACATAACACCCAGACAGCGAGCCTGCTGCCTAGGCGTTCTCTGTGGTGCCACAAACAGAGAGAGATGTCCGATTTAGGGAGGTTGGTGGATGGGGGGAGCAGAAGTAGTTCAGTTTTGGAAAGGTTTAGTTTCAAATAGAGAGTGGACATGATATTGGAAACTGCAGCTAGACAGTCATTGGTGTTCTTTAATACCGCAGAAGTAAGGTCAGGGGCTGAAGTGTATAGTTGTGTGTCATCAGCATAAAGATGGTACTGAAAGCCAAATCTGCTGATGGTGCGTCCAATCGGGGCTGTGTAGAGAGAAAAGAGGAGAGGGCCAAGGACTGAACCCGAGGGACTCCAATAGTGAGAGGAAGAGGGGAAGTAGTGGAGCCAGCAAAAGATACACTGAAAGAGCGGTCAGAAAGATAGGAGGAGAGCCAGGAGAGAGCAGTGTCCTTTATGCCAATGGAGAGCAGCATAGAGAGTAGGAGATGATGGTCGACAGTGTCAAAAGCTGCAGAGAGGTCAAGAAGAATAAGCAGAGAGTGGTCACCATTACGTTTTGCTGTCAGAAGGTCATTGGTCACTTTGATGAGGGCAGATTCTGTAGAGTGAAGGGGGCGGAAACCAGACTGTAATGGATCTAGAAGAGTGTGAGCGGTGAGGTAACGGATGAGGCGGGAATAGACCAGGCGCTCCAAGCGTTTAGAGATGAAGGGGAGATTGGAGACTGGTCTGTAGTTATTTGTGCAGGTTGGGTCGAGAGTGGTTTTCTTTAATAATGGGGTAATGATCGAGTGTTTGAAGGAGGAGGGGAAGATGCCAGAAGAGAGGGAGAGATTGAAGATTTTGGTTAGATGAGTGGTGACGACTGGAGAGAGGGACTGGAGCAGGTGTGAGGGAATGGGGTCAGTAGTGCATGTGGTAGGACAAGAGGAAGAAAGGAGCCTGGAGACTTCTTCTTCTGTGACTGGGTCAAATGTGGAGAGTGAACTGGAGGAGATGTGGGGAAGAATGGGGGTGGCAGCGCTTGGAGGCTGAGAGCTGATTTCCTGGCGGATGTTGTCTATTTTCTCCATGAAGTAGGAAGCCAGGTCATCAGCACAGAGGTCAGTGATGGGGGCCTGCACTTTAGGACTGAGGAGAGAGTGAAAGGTGTCAAAGAGTTTTTTTGGATTGTTGGATAGTGAGGAGACCAGGGTGGTGAAGTAGGTCTGTTTGGCAAGGTGAAGGGCAGAGTTGTAAGTTTTGAGCATGAATTTATAGTGGATAAAGTCTCCTGGTGAGCGAGTTTTCCTCCATAGACGTTCAGCACTCCTAGAGCATCGCTGGAGGAATAGAGTTTGTGGTGTGAGCCAGGGCTGTTTTGTTCTATGTTTGGTGGTTCTGAGGGTGAGGGGCGCTACTTGGTCCAGGGTGCTTCTGAGAGTGTCGTTGTAGTGATTTACTGCCTGATCTGGACAGGAGATTGAAGAGATTGGGGACAGTGATGAGATGAGGGAATCTGTGAGTGCATGAGGGTTAATGGCCTGTAGATTTCTGGATGTGTGATAGGTAGGATTGGGCTGTGGTGGCCGAGGGTTAGTGAGTGAGAAGGAGAGAATGTTGTGGTCAGAGAGAAGAGTCGAGTTATCCAAGGGGGAGGATGAGCAGAGCCGGGTAAAGACCAGGTCAAGGGTGTTACCGTCTTCGTGCGTCTCAGAGGTTGAGAGCTGTGAGAGGCCGAGAGAAGTAGCAAAAGATAGGAGCTGGGATGCAGATGGGGAGATGGGGCTGTTTATAGGAATGTTAAAGTCTCCCAGAATAAGGGTTGGTAAATCTGAGGACATGAAATGCGGGAGCCACACGGAGAAGTGGTCGAGGAACTGGGTGGGTGACCCTGGGGGGCGGTATACCACTGCTACTTTGAGGGGGAGGGGATGGAATAGCCTAATGGTATGGACCTCAAAAGAAGGGAATGAGAGTGATGGGGTTGGAGGAATGACCTGGAAAGTACATTGTGGGGACAGGAGGAGGCCCACTCCACCACCACGTCTGTTCCCAGGTCTAGGGAAGTAAGAGAAATGTAGGCCACCGTGAGAAATAGCAGCTGGGGAAGCAGTGTCTGAGTCCTGGATCCAGGTTTCTGTGAGGGCCAGAAGATTAAGAGAGTTGGTAAGGAAGTAATTGTGAATGAAGGGAAGTTTGTTGCATACAGATCGTGGATTCCAGAGCGCGCAGTTAAAAGAGGGAGATGAAGGAGTGCAAGTGATGGTAATAAGGTTAGTGGGGTTTCTATGTGTGGTGGGAGAGGGGTTGAAGTTAGAGGGTGGACCAGGGTTGGGAGATATATCACCTGAGAGGAGCAGTAGCAAAAAGAGGAAGAGCAGATAGTTTTTAGATTTTGGACTTGGTTTGTTATGACAAATGTTAGAATATGGTGGGCTGAGAATCTTCAGCAAACTGAAGATGGCGTGGGTGCTGTACATAGAGTAGGGCAGGAGAGAGGGGCTGATGTGGATGAGTGGTGATGGAGGGGGGATAGGGTGATATAAGTTGGTGGTGATGGCACATAGAAACACAAACAGTGCAGTTAAAGACATGGTAATGATTAGTAGAGGATAGAGTAGTAGACATTGTTTGAATGGCTATGTGACAGTACCTTCCAGTCTATCCCAGTCAATTCCGGTCCATTTCAGGTCTATTTCATTTCTGTGCACTTTAGAACATGCACTTTCGCAGCAGACTAGGCAAGGCTCCTTATATGCTCAATGATACTGATTTCAGGTGTGGGGAGAGGGGGAATGAACTGGAGTCCATTAAGCCATGGCCAAGCAAGGTTGTACCAAATGGTCACTCATGGGCATATTTGAACAAAGGATCATAAACAGGCATTGGGGGGGGGCAGGGGGAAGGACAGTCCCATTGATGCTGGAATCAGATATTGTCAGCAAACAGAATACATCAATAAAAGCATTAAAGTTCGGTGCTGATCCATATGCTTAAACATACTTGTAGAGAAACACAGAAACAACATGATGATTAGGTGATGGTCAGAGCAGTGCAGATGAATTATGATACAAGGTGGATGATGGAGCCCAGATGCTTCATATCATTTCAGGTCTATTTCATTTCTGTGCACTTTAGAACATGCACTTTCGCAGCAGACACGTCTGCAGCAGACTAGGCAAGGCTCCTTATATGCTCAATCATACTAATTTCAGGTGTGGGGAGAGGGGGAGGGAACTGGAGTCCATTAAGCCATGGCCAAGCAAGGCTGTACCAAATGGTTAAGATTTGATCTGGTTTTAGGCTAAGTTCAGACTTTACGTTTTTAATCCATTTTTTGTGCTGTGTTTTTGCAAGAATTGTACACTGCAAGGACAGTGAATAAAGATAGATGTAAAAAAAAAGGGATCCTTGATGCATGACAACCCTTTTTTTTCAATTATTCAACTAGCAAATTAAAAAAAATTGTGGGCTTCACCGTAATTTTCATTGCCAGCCAAGATGACACAGAGCTACTGGCTGCAAATCCCCCGCCTGGTGTTACCTTGGTTGGCAATAAAAAATACAGGGGAGCCATTAAATAATTTAAAAAAATAAATAAATATATAACTAAATTGGCTTGGGCTCTGCTGTATTTTCTATTGTCAGCCAAGGTAACCCAGGCAACTGGAGGCTTTAATTCTCAGTGTGGTGAGGCCCAAGCATTCTAGGCCCCCCACACTGAAAATCAAAGCCAGCAGCCGCCCCAGAATTGGCACCTCCATAAGAGACACCAAAACTGGGGGTTACCCTGGTCTTTCAGCTGCTGTGTAGCAGTGGCAGACTGGGTAATAAAGGGATTGATATCAGCTTTTTTGGCAGCTGACATCAAGCCCTATTGCTAATGTCAGCCGTCAGTATGACAGCTGGCCATTAGCAATAGTTTCAGTCAAGAGAAAAAAAAACACACTACACCGAGAGAAATACTTTATTCCAAACAAAATATACAGAGACTCCTCATTCTCCACTTTTAGCTCCCACCAACCTTCAGACTTAATCCATAAGAGTCCAGGGATGAGGACAGTCTGGACATTGGCAGAACAGATCATCTGTGACTGGGCACTATGAACAGGTCAGTGTTTTGACAACACTTCTGACACCAAATGTTTTGCCAAGTAATTAAAGGGCTCGGATATGGCTTTAAAGAAGGCAATTAATGTTTATTATGATAATTAAACGATTACAGAAAATAGGAAATAGCGTGATATTGCGGACACTTCTGCATAATATAAAATCACAAAGGTAAAGTACCTAAATTACACACTACGCAGAAATATAAATCACAAAGTTAGAATACTTACAGTAAACACTACACAAGAAAATCTTCACCAAAAGGGGAGCGTCATCAGTCCAGAAAACATCAAGTGTGTAAGAACAGCAAAGACGGCCCTCTTGGGATCCACAGACTACAAATACAGGAAAATCTTCACCGGGAATGGGCACACATCATCTGTCTAGGAAACATCGCTGTTTTGCCTCTCCCAGTTGAAGGACAGAAAACCCTTCCTAGGATCTACACTGTGGTGAACCGGGCATCCCCTTATAGCCCACAGGTCAAAGGCTTCTCAGGTTTGCTGTAATCTTCACCAGCTTGTATATCATTTGACCAATATAGCATCTGTTTTAAGAGTGGCCAGCTCATCAGATTATCGATCTACACCAAACAAATAAGTCACTGGATGAAAACATGCCAAAAAGCTCCTGGGTACCAGATGTTTTCCCACATTATAATTACAGCATATTCTCACTAGATGTTGCCAAAAAATTATGTGGGAATAAAAATATTGTACACTATTTCCACTGTATGCTGATAAGACTGGATGATAAACATATGCGTTCTCACGAGAACTATGCAAACTCCAGATGTTAGGGAAAACCAGGTGTTAGGGCAGATACGTTCCCACTAAATAGTAAGGCTGATTTCACACTGCAGTTTTTTTCCCTGTTCAGGTTCCATCTGGTTTGTGTGCTAAAACTAGGAGAGGAACTTGCAGAGAAAAAGTATAATTGAAAGATTAACACCTGTTCTGAGTATTGGAGACACTACGGGTTTTGGCACACAAACTGGATGCAATGTGATCAATCAAAAAACTGCAGCGTGAAACCAGCCTTACAATAATATGAACATAAACATAAGAACTATGGGATGCGTTCCCACTAGAACTGTGCAGGGTTTTCACTAAATGTTGATAAGAGCTCCAGGTGCTGGAAAAATTACAGAAGATACAAAGCTAATATGAATTAAACTGTTAAAGGTTTAGTTGAAGAGAAATACAAGATAATATGAATTTTCAATATCTAATGTAATTAAACTCTCACTGTATAATATCTATTGTCTTGAAGGGTTAATTGAAGAGAGCTTAAAGAGGTAATTAAAGCTACTATGAATTAAACTATTATGGTGGGTTTACACGCCACGATATCGTTTCGATATCGCAACTCAATGGCGCGGGAGCGCGCAATTAGTGCACGTTTCACCCGCATCGCATTGACTGTTTAGACGCTGCGATATCGTAATCCAACGTCCGTGCGATGTCTCCGCCTCCCAATCCAGGATCGCATAGTTAACATGGGAGTGAATGGGTGACGTATCAAATCGCATCGTAATTGGGTGTTTACACAGCACGATCTGGCTTCAATCGCTATGCAATATCGGGGCATTGAATAGCACGCTCATTCGATCCCCGATATCGCATTGACATCGTTCCTGCATCGCATTGGACGTTCACACCATACAACGCAGGCACGATATCGGGTCCAACGATTGAACCACGTGACTTTTGATTGAAATTGTACTGCGATATCGCGACGTGTAAACCCGCCATTAAAGGGATAAGCTATCAATCTGGCTTCCTGAAAGCAATTAACATATTGGCACTACAATCAGCTGACCAGTGAAGAGATCAGCTGACTGTCAGCTGCCCTGTGAACAGATCAGTGATAGAGTCAGCTGATCTGAACAGCTGAATGAATCAGCCGATCTATTCTGCCAGTTCTAAGGCTGGTTTCACACTGCGGTCAGATCAGGTCAGGTTTTGTGTTCCAAAACCAGGAGAGGAACTTGCAGAGAAAAAGTATAATTGAAAGATTGACTCCTGTTCTAGGTTTTGGAGTCACTCCTGGTTTTGGCACACAAAACCTGACCTGATCTGACCGCAGTGTGAAACCAGCCTAAGACTTCACTCATTGCTGGACTCTCATGGATTGCGCACGGAGGGTAATTACTGGGAGCTAATAAATTGAAGAACGAGGTGTCTGTGTTTTTTTTTCTCTTGGCTGAAACTATTGCTAATGGCTGGCTGTCATACTGATGGCTGACATTAGTAATAGGGCTTGATGTCAGTTGCCAAAAAAAGCATGTCTACCCAGTCTACCACCGCTACAAGGCAGCTGGAAAACCGGGGTAACCCCCAGTTTTGGCATCTCGTGGAGGTGCACATTCTGAGGTGACAGCGGGCTGCAATTTTCAGCATGGGGGGCCCAGAACTCTTAGGTCTAACCACGCTGAGAATTACACCCCCTGCTGCTGGGCTACCTTTGTTGGCAATAGAAAATACATTGGTGCCCATGCCAATTTTTTTAATTTCATTATTATTTAAAATACCGTATATACTCGCGTATAAGCCGAGTTTTTCAGCCCAAAAATTGGGCTGAAAAGTACCCCCCTCGGCTTATACGCGAGTCAGTGCGGGGGCTGCTGTATACAGCGGTATACAGCAGCCCCCGCATCCCCAGTAATGCAGGGCCCCCCCCCTCATGCTCCGGTCTCCTGTAAAGCAAGTTATACTTATCAGTGCCCGCTGCCGTCCGCGCCTGCCGCTGCCGACATGCGATCCTCCATCTTCATTCATCTTCTTCCTGCTTCTGTGTGCGTCGCAGGCAATGACGTCATTACCGGCGACGCGCACAGGAAACAGGAAGAAGATGCATGAAGACGGAGGATCGGGATGTCGGCAGATGCGGGCGCGGACGGCAGCGGGCACTGATAAGTATAATTTGCTTTACAGGAGACCGGAGCATGAGGGGGGGGCCCTGCATTACTGGGGCTGCCTGTATACTACCACTGGGGCTGCTGTATATAGGGGCCCTGCATTACTGGGGCTGCAATACCACTGGGGCTGCTGTATATAGGGGCCCTGCATTACTGGGGCTGCCTGTATACTACCACTGGGGCTGCTGTATATAGGGGCCCTGCATTACTGGGGCTGCAATACCACTGGGGCTGCTGTATATAGGGGCCCTGCATTACTGGGGCTGCAATACCACTGGGGCTGCTGTATATAGGGGCTGAAATACCACTGGGGCTGCAATACCACTGGGGCTGCTGTATATAGGGGCTGCAATACCACTGGGGCTGCAATACCACTGGGGCTGCTGTATATAGGGGCTGCAATACCACTGGGGCTGCAATACCACTGGGGCTGCTGTATATAGGGGCTGCAATACCACTGGGGCTGCAATACCACTGGGGCTGCTGTATATAGGGGCTGCTGTATACACCACTGGGGCTGCAATACCACTGGGGCTGCTGTATATAGGGGCTGCAATACCACTGGGGCTGCTGTATATAGGGGCTGCAATACCACTGGGGCTGCAATACCACTGGGGCTGCTGTATATTGGGGCTGCTGTATACACCTCTGGGGCTGCATATACCTCTGGGGCTGCATATACCTCTGGGGCTGCTGTATACTACCACTGGGGCTGCTGCTGTATACTACCACTGGGGAGGCTGCTGTATACTACCACTGGGGAGGCTGCTGTATACCTCACTGCTGGGGGTTGTATACCTGTGCTGGAGTCCACCCTCGGCTTATACGCGAGTCAATAGATTTTCCCAGGTTTTGGGGGCAAAAGTAGGGGGTCGGCTTATACACGGGTCGGCTTATACACGAGTATATACGGTAAGTAAAAAAAAAAAAGGCCTTCCCTGTATTTTTCATTGTCAGTGAAGGTAACACCAGGTAGAGGGGGGTTTGCAGCCAGTAACTGCTTGGATTACGTTGACTGGCAATAGAAAATATGGCGGTGCCAACACCAATTTTTCTTTTTTTAATTATTTAAAACAATAAAAAAAGGCTTCCCTGTATTTTTCATTGCCAGAGCATGTAACCCAGGCAGTACTGGGTTTGCAGCCAGTAGCTGCCTGGGTTACATGTGCTGCCAATGAAAAATACAGGAAAGCCCTATACTGAAAAATTTTGATAGAAGACACATTTTATTTAAACAAACTCAGAAATTTGATAGAAGACACATTTTATTTACACAAACTCACCATTTCTATGAGGCGACCTACATACATTTTCATTCTACTGTTCTGCTGTTACACACTAGGAACTGGAATACAAATTCCAAAATGGTGTAATTTCCTGTTTCTGCTCCTAGTGCAATCGCAACCAGGAGTACTCTGTTGTTTTTGGTTGGAATAACGCGACAAGAACGTATTAAAAACGCTACAAACACTAATTGTGTCAATACCAATCCATTTTTGCAGCGTTTTTTTTTCCTGTTCATTTTTTTCTGGCTGCGTTTTCTACCCCAAAAATTGACCAGTAAAAAAGGCAGCATCTGAACAGCATTTCTTGCAAAGTCATTGACTTTGCTGTGCATCACCGAAATTGATGTTTTCCGTGCAAAAATGCATCCCAAAAACAGATAAAAAATGCACAGTGTGAACGTCGTCTCACAGTTATAGCTGCAAAACGTCTTTTTCACTTCACTAGGCTCTTAGCAAAAACAATTCATTACTAGCTCTGAATTCAGGACAACGTTTTTCTATTCTGGATCCACGTTACAGTGCTAGTATTAGGTGCTTGAACTATTAATTCTTCTAATATTCTTATGACCGTTTACTCACATGTAAGCATCCTCAGATAGCTTAAACGCAGAGACATTGTAATAAGAATCCAGGATTGGTGATGTGAGGGTCTCATAGAAGCCTGAGCATTATTAATCCAGGGCTTTATGACCGCTATCAATTCTAAGCCGTCATTAACCCCTTCTATTACCCTGATTGCCACCGTACCAGGGCAGTCGAGAACAGCCAGATGAGGCGCCAGGATTTTGCGTTTTTAATGAATGTACTAAATTTTGGGGTGTCTGCGAGCTGCTATTCTTACCCTGGGGGGGTTTAATAACCATGTGCCTCCCCAGGGTGAGAATACCAACCCCAGCTGTGTGCTTTATCTTGGCTAAATATCAAATTAGGCGGGACCCCACACTGTCTTTAATTATTTATTTAAATAGTTAATCCCCCTTGAAACTCAGCCAATACAGAGTGCACATCCGGGGACTGCAGGACGCAGCTGGCCGCTTCATCTGTGCTGAGAATCAAAAATTTAAGGGAGCCCATGCTTTTTTTTCAATTATTTCTTTTACACACATTTCTAGGTAGGTTCATTGCCATATAGTAATGTGTATGGCAACCAATCACAGGCACAATGGATGGAGATGCAGTCTGACTGCAACAGCTAATCCCACATGTTGTCACAGAGAGTGGGCATCTGTGATTGGCTGTTATAGTCAGTACAGTGAGTATACATGAGGCTTAATGAGCGGACCCAGAAGCAAGTGTGACTGCAGCAGAAGACTGGTAAGTATAATGCACCTGCTTCAATCCCCATTTTGCTTTGTTTTACATCCCCTTAGCCCTTACTATCACCATTTTATAGCACTAAAGTTCAAGTCTCATAGACTTATATGGGGTTTGAGTCAACTTTGGTCCCGAACCCGGACATTTTTTTAAAGTCTGCCCGGGTGCGTCGACCTGAACATGTGCAGGTTTTCGATCTCTAGTAATTAGTGTAACTAGCAAAGTTAATACCAGAGGAAGCATTCCATTAGTAGTACCATCAGGACTAGTGATTTGCTGTAATTTATTGTTTTTTCATTGAAATGTATTTGTATTTTTAAACTAATTTTTATGTGTTAAATGATCTTGCGTCTTTTTAAGTAACAAACATACTAAGCAAATCTTGAAAGATTTCATTGATATATAGAACATAATAGACACCTCTTCTGTGTGTTTGACACCAAGAATATGTGACAGAATAGTCAGTTTTTGCTATCTAAACCACTATACCAAACAGAACACAACAGTGGTGTGAACAGAGCCTAACTTGTAAACCGGAAATATTTGAAAGCACTAATCTTTCTCTTTTTCTTTTTAGAATGCACTGATTAGCTGTGTCAATAGGAATGAAAGTAAGTATTTTATATATATACATATACTAGCTGTAGCACTCAGCATTGCCCGGGATAACTATAACAAAATAGAATGGTTTAACAAAAAAATATTTAGCACATAAGTCACAAAGTAAATAAGCCTCCTGCTGTATACTGGGGGGGCTGTATGCGGCCTCCTGCTGTATACTGGGGGCTGTAGATGGCCTTATGCTGTGTATTTGGGGCTGTATGCAGCCTCCTGCTGTATACTTGGGGCTGTATGCAGCCTCCTGCTGTAGACTGGGGCTGTGTGCGGCCTGCTGCAGTACACTAAAGGCTGTGCGCGGCCTCTTACTGTATACTGGGGCTGTGTGCGGCCTCTTGCTGTATACTGTGGGCTGTGTGCAGTCTCCTGTTGTATACTGAGGGCTAGGTGGCACGCTACTGTTTTTCTTTTTTTACCTCTATGGATCTGTCCCTGTGTGCTAATTCCGTGACCTATCACATGATCTTTCAAAAGTTGATTGTGTGACATGTCACAATACTTGAGGTTGGGGAGCCCTTGTCTTCTAAACAGCCCGATGCGCTGGATACTCTTAATCTGCCCATGGTCCTTGCTGAGATTAATTTTTTTACTTTGTCCAAAGCTCTAGGGGATTTGATATGTTACAGGTTGTTAGAGGAATAGCAAAGAAGTGCCTTAATTACTTTGGTGTTTGTGTGGTTGATGCTTCACTGAGAGTGGTGTCTCAGTGTACTGCATTTTCCAGAAGCCCTTGTCTTTGGCAAGTTTCCCTGAATGTTTTACAGACAAACAGTCATATGAAAAACGCACCCCTCTTAATCTCACTCATTTTTTTTTGTTTAGCCTCCCTGGCGGTCTGTTTAGTTCTGGAATTTGTTGCTAAAAGCGGGCTACCCGCGTTCGCGGTAGATGCGGTTAAAAAACCGCATGTGCCGCACTTGTGCCGCGGTTGCGGTAATCTGCATAGGAACCAACCACCTCTGATGACCCTCATACATTGTTAATATGTGCCCCTGCAGCCTAGTAAACCATTAGCAGCACTGTTTTAGTGTGCAAAGTGGCTGCAATAGAAGTGCAATAATGATTTTATACACTTACATGCCTGCGTACTTGAGGGCGTCTCCCTGTGTGTGCTGGCACTTGTGGGCTGTGCTCATCATGTCTGCTCTCCCCCTCCCTTATGCACGCCCCCTCTCAGCCTGCTATAGTGCTGTGAGGCTGATTGCGTCATAAAGGGGCGGGGCTACCGTGATGCCGCGATTTAGCCCCGCCCCTTTATGACGCAATCAGCCTCACATCACTATAGCAGGCTGAGAGGGGGCGTGCATAAGGGAGGGGGAGAGCAGACATGATGACCACAGCACAACAAGTCCCAGCACACACAGGGAGACGCCCTCAAGTGCGCAGGCATGTAAGTGTCTAAAATCATTATCGCACTTCTACTGCAGCCACTTTGCACACTAAAACAGTGCTGCTAATGGTTTACTAGGCTGCAGGGGCACATATTAACAATGTATGAGGGTCATCAGAGGTGGTTGGTTCCTATGCAGATTACCGCAACCGCGCCGCAACCGCGCCGCAACCGCGGCACAAGTGCGGCACAAGTGCGGCAAGTGCGGCAGATGCGGTTTTCTCACCGCATCTGCCGCGAACGCGGGTAAGCCCGAGCCTGACTCGGGGTTAACGCTTCTGGTAGTGAATGTTAACCCCGAGTCAGGCTCGGGAATAACGCTAGGAAGGTTAACATTGTTTTTTTGCAACAGCTATTTCAGTGTGATATATGTAATAACTGATGGACACATTAATATTTCAGGTTTGAAATGAGGTTTATTGTACTAACCGAAAATGTGAAACATGCATTATTTCAAAATTTGACAGGTGCCAAAGTATGGGCACCTCAACAGAAAAGTGATATTAATATTTAGTAGATCCACCTTTTGTAAAAATAACAGCCTCTAGTCACTTTCTGTAGCTGTTAATGAGTTCCTGGATCTGGATGAAGGTATTTTTGGCCATTCCTCTTTACAAAACAATTCCAGTTCAGTTAAGTTTGATGGTCGTCGAGCATGGACAGCCCGCTTCAAAACATCCCACAGATGTTCAATGATATTAGGTCTGGGGACTGGGATGGCCATTCCAGAACATTGTAATTGTTCCTCTGCAAGAATGCCTGAGTAGATTTGGAGCGGTGTTTTGGATCATTGTCTTGCTGAAAGATCCATCCCCGGCGTAAGTTCAACTTTGACACTGATTCTTGAACATTATTCTCAAGAATCTGCTGATACTGAGTGGAACCCATGCGACCCGCAACTTTAACAAGATTCCCGCTGCAGTCATTGGCCACACAGCCCCAAAGCATGATGGACCCTCCCCCAAATTTGACAGTGGGTAGCAAGTGTTTTTCTTGGAATGCTGTGTTTTTCTGGCGCCATGCAAAACGCCTTGTTGTATGACCAAACAACTCAATCTTTGTTTCATCAGTCCACAGGACCGTCTTCCAAAATGAAACTGGCTTGTCCAAATGTGCTTTTGCATACCTCAGGTGACTGTTTGTGGCGTGCATGCAGAAACGGCTTCTTTCGCATCACTCTCCCATACAGTTTCTCCTTGTGCAGTGTGCGCTGTATTGTTGACCGATGCACAGTGACACCATCTGCAGCAAGATGATGCTGCAGGTCTTTGGAGGTGGTCTGTGGATTGTTCTTGACTGTTCTCACCATTCTTCTTCTCTGCCTTTCTGATATTTTTGTTGGCCTGCCACTTCTGGCCTTTACAAGAACGGTCCCTGTGGTCTTCCATTTCCTTACTATGTTCCTCACAGTGGAAACTGACAGGTTAAATCTCTGAGACAACTTTTTGTATCCTTGCCCTGAACAACTATGTTGAACAATCTTTTTTTTCAGATCATTTGAGAGCTGTTTTGAGGAGCCCATGATGCCACTCCTCAGAGAAGATGCAACTAGTAGAGCAACTTGCAAGTGGGATTTTGTTGTTAATTAGGTTTGTTTTGTAGACAGGATTGTACTGTTTAGTTGGTGGCCAGACGGCCTTAGGCTGGCTTCACATTAGCGTTCCCCTCCACAGCGTTCTGCGGAGGGGAATCGCCATGTGTGCGCAGCGGCCGCCAGCTCCTATCTTTATAATGGGAGTGCACGGTGATGCGCTTGACAGCGCAGGACCGTGCGCACCCATTCACTCCCATATGTGATTTGTGCGCAGGCAGACGCCTGCGCACAAATCACACAGTCTCGTCCGCACCAGGGACGTGACATGTTGCATTCCTGGTGCGGATGAGAGTGTGTGATCTGTAAGCAGGCGTCCGCCTGCGCACAGATCACATATGGGAGTGAATGGGTGCGCACGGTCCTGCGCTGTCAAGCGCAGCACCGTGCGCTCCCATTATAAAGATGGGAGCTGGCGGCCGCTGCGCACACATGGCGATTCCCCTCCGCAGAACGCTGTGGAGGGGAACGCTAATGTGAAGCCAGCCTAAGGCCGTCTGGCCACTAACTAAACAGTACAATCCTGTCTACAAAACAAACCTAATTAACAACAAAAGCCCACGTTTCCTTGTGTTCTCAGCTCCTTAGTCCAGCAAGGCCAGTAGACACTGAATGATTCTAGCCCCTTGATTATCAGCTGGTCCAGTCAGGAACCAATGCCTGGACTGACTGTCTAGAAAGGAGCAATCAGATTTCTCTTTCCCTGAAACAGACAGACTTTATTAACTCCCTGTCTGCTGGGACAAATCTGTCTGACTTCCCCAGCTTTTCCTGGGCTGTTTTTTTCTCAGGCTGACTGCACCACCATCAATACAGGGAGGTATATGAAATGAACCGAGGGGAAATATACCTGTCGTCCAGTACCTCTCCCCTCGGTACCTCACACAGCTCCCCCCTTTCTTCGAGCCCGTGGGGTCGGACACAGCAAGCCACCAAGCAGTGCGTCCGAGACAACGCACCCACATTCCCCTGCGCAGCGCCCACTTTGTGCTCCACAGAAAATTTAAACTGTTGCAACCCCAAGAACCAGCGCATCACCCGAGCATTGCCCTCTTTAGCCCGGGACATCCATGTCAGGGGCGAATGGTCCGTCACAAACCGGAATGGGCGACCTAGTAAATAATAACGTAAGGTTTCAAGAGCCCAC
Organism: Allobates femoralis; assembly: GCA_033576535.1. NCBI lineage: Eukaryota > Metazoa > Chordata > Amphibia > Anura > Aromobatidae > Allobates > Allobates femoralis. Next base: position 37,883 of record JARQOC010000923.1, on the reverse strand, counting down.
TTTACGGCCAAGGCCTCCCGCTCAACAACGCTGTAGTTCCTTTCCGCCTCTGTAAGCTTTCTACTTAGATAGCCCACTGGGTGCTCCTCGCCATTCACGACTTGTGAAAACACTGCGCCGAGGCCAACACCAGAGGTGTCTGTTTGAACGATAAAGTCCCGTGTAAAGTCCGGGGTAACCAACACCGGTTGATCACACAGAACTCTTTTTAACCGGTGAAAGGCCTCCTCTGCTTCTGCAGTCCACTTCACTGTGACAGATTTTGATCCCTTGGTAAGATCTGTGAGTGGGGCTGCGATGGTCACAAAATGCTTGACAAACCGCCTGTAATAACCAACGATCCCTAAAAAAGCTCTAACCTGTCTTTTAGTGACCGGTTGCGGCCAATCCCGTATGGCGTCCAGTTTATTCGCCTGAGGCTTTATGTCTCCCCTACCTATAACATATCTTAGATAACGAGCCTCTTCCAACCCCAATGTACATTACTTGGGGTTGGCAGTCAACCCAGCAGCTCTGAGGGAGTCTAAGACGGCTTGTACTCTGGATAAATGAGTTTCCCAGTTATCCGTAAAGACAACGATATCGTCCAAGTACGCAGACGCATACCGCAGATGGGGCTTTAGGACGGCATCCATTAGTCGTTGGAAGGTGGCTGGGGCTCCATGCAACCCAAACGGCATATTCCGGTACTGGAATAGCCCCTGTGGCGTAACAAAGGCAGTTTTCTCTTTGGCTGAGTTCATGAAGGGAATCTGCCAATAACCTTTTGTTAAGTCAATAGTGGATATGTATCTGGCCGAGCCCAGTCTCTCTATAAGTTCATCAACTCTTGGCATGGGGTAGGCATCAAATTTCGATACCTCATTTAACCGGCGGAAATCATTACAAAACCTGATAGACCCATCAGGCTTAGGCACCAGCACGATAGGGCTAGCCCACTCACTCTGGGACTCCTCAATAACTCCCAGCACCAACATTTTCTGCACCTCCTGAGCAATGGCTTGTCTCCGAGCCTCTGGAATTCGATAAGATTTCAACCGAACCCGCATCTGAGAGTCGGTGACAATGTCGTGTTTAATTAAGTGAGTACGGCCGGGAAGTTCCGAGAAAACGTCTGCGTTTTTCTGTTCGAACTCCTTAGTTTCTCGTATTTGACTCTGGGATAGCGTCTCTGCAATACCCACCTCTGGTAGTACCTTATGGAGGTTGGGTACCCCAGATGGTGGTGCTCCTCTAGGCCTATCATCAAGGGTAGCCCCTGCCATCAGACTCTCTCTGTCTCGCCAGGGCTTGAGTAAGTTTATATTTGGTATATTGGTATATTTGTTCGGGCTTTCTCTTATCCGGTTGGTGTATCTTATAATTCACTTCACCTACTCTGTCCAGCACTTCATATGGGCCCTGCCATTTGGCAAGAAATTTATTTTCTACAGTAGGCACCAACACTAATACCCGGTCTCCGGGTTGAAAGACTCGTGTTTTAGCTGCTCGATTGTACACCCTGCTCTGGGCGTGTTGTGCACGCTCCAAACATTCTTTTACTATTGGCATAACTGCCGCAATCCTGTCCTGCATACGCGTTACGTGTTCAATTACACTGCGGTACGGAGTTACCTCTTGCTCCCTTGGCAATATCCAACAAGCCCCTGGGACACCGCCCATAAACCAACTCAAAAGGCGAAAAGCCCGTGGAGGATTGGGGTACCTCTCGTATGGCAAATAAGAGATATGGCAGGAGAGCATCCCAATCCTTCCCAACCTTATCCACCACCCTTTTTAATATCCCCTTTAGGGTTTTGTTAAATCGCTCCACCAGTCCGTCTGTCTGAGGATGATACACCGAAGTACGCAGATGGGAGATCTTTAGTAGTTTACACAGATCCTTGAGAATCCGAGACATAAAGGGAGTCCCCTGGTCCATCAGTATCTCTTTCGGAATGCCCGTGCGAGAAAACATGTGAACAAGCTCTTTTGAAATTGCCTTCGCATTGGCATTCCGCAAGGGCACAGCCTCGGGATAACGGGTGGCGTAATCCAGTACCACCAGAATGTACTGATGACCCCTGGCTGATTTAACTAGCGGGCCGACTATATCCATTGCTATTCTCTCAAAGGGAACCTCTATTATCGGCAAGGGCACCAGGGGGCTTCTGAAATGGGTCATAGGTGCGGTCAACTGGCAGGTAGGGCGTGACTGGCAGTAATGGGTTACATCTCCCACCAGACCCGGCAAAAAGAAACGCTGCAGAATGCGGTCTTTTTGTCTTTTCTCTAGCTAGGTGACCGCCCAAGGGATGCTTATGCGCCATGTCTAAAACCACCCGACGAAAGGCCTTCGGCACCACTAGCTGTTCTATCACCACCCCTCGTACTTTGTCTATATGATACAGCATGCCCTGTTGCACCGCCAGATGAGGGAACTCATTTTGAGCACCTGGATACAACGGAGTCCCCTCAGTAACCTTTACATTTTCCCATGCTCTTGTTAGAGTAGGATCCTGGTGTTGAGCGGTCCCGAAACCATCGCGGGCCACTTCAAGACCTGGCATCTCTACAACTCCCTCTGGCTCATCTGCCTCGCCAGCAAACACAGCTAAGGGAGAGTCCACAGTTTTCTGGAGCTGCCCCTGAGATGGGCCCCCCCTCATCATCCTGCTCCAATGGATCCGGGGCCAGGCCCAGGGGGTTATTCTCAACCAGGCTGTTCGAGCCATTTTTGAAGGACCACAAGTCCCAGAATAAGGGAAAGTCTCTTCCCAGGATCACACTATGCCACATGGACTGTACGACTGCTGCCGGATGTCTTTTGGCCCCCAATGGCGTGGCAAGAGTGACCCAGGCAGTGGAGTAGTGTTTAGTATCGCCATGTATGCAACTAATGCCCACGGTTGAGTCAGTGAGTGTTCCAGGGTCCACTAAGCTGGCATGCACTAAAGTCACTTGACTGCCAGAGTCCAAGACAGCATTCACACCATAACCATTGACTTCAATGCGACACATATGTTGCTCAGTTCCTGTGAGGACCTCTGCAGCACAGACCGTGCATATAATGAAAGACGCCTCGTAGCATTACAGTCCATCGGCTCCGAAGTCATTGGGCAGTTAGCTGCTATGTGGCCAAGCCCCTGACATCGCCAACACTGTATACGCCCCTGCCTCCCAGGTGGGAACCTTAGTCTGGGTCTGCCGATTTGCTGAGAGTCCACACTGCCACCACGGTCCTTTGTGAACCTGCTACCCTTAGGTGCAACATTCTCTTCTTTTGAAGGAGTACTTTTCACTGGACTGTCAGGCGACTTCCTGGGACCCCAGCGAGGAAATAGCGTCCCCTGGAGTAGGCTTTCAGAAGCGCTATAACGCTCAACCATATTCACCAACTGGTCAGCACTAGTTGGATCCCCCGGTCCAACCCACCTCTGGATCTTGGCAGGTAAGGATCGCAGGTATTTGTCCAAGACAACACGTTCCACAATCTGGGCGGGCGTCAGAGTTTCTGGTTGCAGCCATTTTTTCACCAGATGGATGAGGTTGTGCATTTGTGAACAGGCTGGCTGCTGTTCCACAAATGTCCATAGATGTACCCTCTGTGCCCGTACATGTGTATTTACTCCCAGCCTTGCCAGGATTTCGCCTCTTTGTTTCACATAGTCCATGGCATCAGCTCCACTTAAATCGTAATAGGCCTTTTGTGGATCCCCAACTAGGAATGGAGCAACTACTTCAGCCCACTTGTCCACAGGTAAGCGCTCACGTTCAGCTATACGCTCAAACACAGCCAACTACGCCTCCACATCATCGTCATCCGTCATTTTAAGTAAGGTCTTTTGTACGGCCTTCCGCGCACTAGCAGCACTTTGTGCACTATCCTCCACATCGAGAGGTGGCCGAACCAACGCCTCTTTTATTGCACTTAACTGCTCTTGCTGCATTTGGTGCTGCTGCTCCAGCGCCTTCTGGAAGTAAGTATTGGTCTGCTGTTGTCGGATATTTGCTTGCAGCAACTGCTTCAGCAGGTCCTCCATCATGCTAGTTTGTTGGCTCTTCTGTAGCACAAGAGCTTTCAGCCAGGACATAAACAAGAGTCAATGCACACAGAGCGGCATCCTTGCAGTCACAGCCCAACAGCCACTGATGCCCGCATTCTCCACCATTTGTGAGACAGAGGGAATAGCTCAGCTGGGATCTTTGCTTTTTTGGTGCAAGCGAGTGGCTGTGGGCTCACAGTAGACAATAGCAGACTCGCAGGCTTCACACAGCAGGGTTTTATTGTGCACACTTATCACTCAAGGGTATGTCACACGCGTCAATATCGCCTGCACGATCTCGGCTGCAATCGCTGGTTGATGATCGCCAGGTTTTAGAATCTGTCCTAAAACCTGGCGATGGTCGCCCGGTGTACACGCAGCATCGCTGCGTGTGACACCAGGAGTAGCGATATTCCAGCTCCCAGCGCCTCTCGCAAGCGCTGGGAGCTGGATATCCAAGGTAAACTTGCGGGTATCTAGGCAGCGCGCGCTGCCTACATACCCGACGTGTACATTAGTTACCAGCCTCCTCCGCTCACCGGCTGGTATCTAAGGTACCCGCTGTGTACCATAGATACCAGCCGGTGAGCGGAGGAGGCTGTTAACTAAGGTAGACGTCAGGTATCTAGGCAGCGCGCGCTGCCTAGATACCCGCAGTTTACCTTGGAGACCAGCCTGCTCCCGCTTCCAGCAGGCTGGCAGCGGGAGCAAGAAATCGTGGAAACGATATTTAAATAGTTTCCACGATGTCTCTGGTCCATTGATCGCTGGTGAGTCTGCCTGTGTGACAGCTCACCAGCGATCAGCCGTCAATGTCGTCAGCGATCATCTCACTGACGACATTGACGCGTGTGACACCCCCTTCAGTGTTACACCAGCAAAAACATCAAAACAAACGTCTAAGGCCGTCTGGCCACTAACTAAACAGTACAATCCTGTCTACAAAACAAACCTAAATAGAAACAAAGCTCACGTTTCCTTGTGTTCTGAGCTCCTTAGTCCAGCAAGACCAGCAGACACTGAATGATTCTAGCCCCTTGATATCAGCTGGTCCAGTCAGGAATCAAAGCCTGGACTGACTGTCTGGAAAGGAGCAATCAGATTTCTCTTTCCCTGAAACAGACAGACTTTATTAACTCCCTGTCTGCTGGGACAAATCTGTCTGACTTCCCCAGCTTTTCCTGGGCTGTTTTTTTCCCAGGCTGACTGCACCACCATCAATACAGGGAGGTATATGAAATGAACCGAGGGTAAATATGTAAATACTAGCTGTGAGCCCGATGCGATTGCATCGGGATTCTAGAATCTGTGTATAGGGCATTGCTCGGGCTTTTGCAACGACTCCCAACGCCCCCTTGGCGGGCATTGCGAGTGAGTCGCGTGGGCGATGCGCACCCACGAACAAAGCCACGGAGGTAGCGGCGTGTGCGAGGGAAGTCGCTACGGCAATTATATAATAGATTATCAGTATTGCATCGGGATTCTAGAATCTGTGTATAGGGCATTGCTCGGGCTGCTGCAACGACTCGCAACGCCCCCTTTGCGGGCATTGCAAGTGAGTCGCGTGGGCGATGCGCGTCCACGAACAAAGCCACGGAGGTAGCAGCGTGTGCGAGGGAAGTCGCTACAGCAATTATATAATAGATTATCAGTATGTAATATATAATTTCCCTAACGCACTTCCGTAAGTGCCGGCGCCACTGATTCGCAAAGCCTCACTCGCAATGGCCGCCAAGCGGCCGTTGCGAGTCCTTGCAGAATAGGCGCGACTCACTAATCTATTATATAATTGCCGTAGCTCACTTCCGTCGGAGCGGCGCGACTTCCGGGTGTTTCTCCTGGACTCTGTCCAGAGCCGCGAAGCAATGGCCGCATAGCGGCCATTGCGAGCAGTAAACAAACCACCACCACCACCACCGCCGCCGCCTTTGGAAACTGGCTGCCATGCACACTAACATGGAGCTGTTAAGCTCCCATCACTTACCCACTGAGGACAGATCACTTCCAGCACCTCTTCACATGGCAGTGCTCTGAACTTCTGAATCGACCTCTCCTCACTCAAACACCTGGCAGGTTCCTATCCAGCCTGCTCACTCCCAGCTGCAACCCAGTGAGTCAATCAGCACATCTTCACTCACACACAGACCTGAGATGTGATTAACCCCCTGTGCACCATTCAGGTTTAGCCCAGCAAAGCACTCATCCCCACAGCTTCTGCCGCTCATTAGGCTCATGAATGTATCGGATCTTCAGCACTCACACTCAGCTTTTTTACTCAGCTCATGAAAAGCCTTCAGCTGATAACCCCCTGTACATCGGACAGCTTTCACACACCACACACAATCAGGAAAACCAGGCCCATGTGAACACAGACCTGCATTGATAACCCGTGTGAGGCACCCCGCCAGGGGCCACATCACCACACCTCACTTTCCCCGCACAGCAAAGCACTTATCCCCACAGGTTCAGCCGCTCATTAGGCTCATGAATGTATCGGATCTTCAGCACTCACACTCAGCTTTTTTACTCAGCTCATGAAAACCCTTCAGATGATAACCCCCTGTACATCGGACAGCTTTCACACACCACACACAATCAGGAAAACCAGGCCCATGTGAACACAGACCTGCATTGATAACCCGTGTGAGGCACCCCGCCAGGGGCCACATCACCACACCTCACTTTCTCCGCACAGCAAAGCACTCATCCCCACAGGTTCAGCCGCTCATTAGGCTCATGAATGTATCGGATCTTCAGCACTCACACTCAGCTTTTTTACTCAGCTCATGAAAACCCTTCAGATGATAACCCCCTGTACATCGGACAGCTTTCACACACCACACACAATCAGGAAAACCAGGCCCATGTGAACACAGACCTGCATTGATAACCCGTGTGAGGCACCCCGCCAGGGGCCACATCACCACACCTCACTTTCTCCGCACAGCAAAGCACTCATCCCCACGGGTTCAGCCGCTCATTAGGCTCATGAATGTATCGGATCTTCAGCACTCACACTCAGCTTTTTTACTCAGCTCATGAAAAGCCTTCAGCTGATAACCCCCTGTACATCGGACAGCTTTCACACACCACAAACAATCAGGAAAACCAGGCCCATGTGAACACAGACCTGCATTGATAACCCGTGTGAGGCACCCCGCCAGGGGCCACATCACCACACCTCACTTTCTCCTCACAGCAAAGCACTCATCCCCACAGGTTCAGCCGCTCATTAGGCTCATGAATGTATCGGATCTTCAGCACTCACACTCAGCTTTTTTACTCAGCTCATGAAAACCCTTCAGATGATAACCCCCTGTACATCGGAAAGCTTTCACACACCACACACAATCAGGAAAACCAGGCCCATGTGAACACAGACTTGTATTGATAACCCGTGTGAGGCACCCCGCCAGGGGCCACATCACCACACCTCACTTTCTCCGCACAGCAAAGCACTCATCCCCACGGGTTCAGCCGCTCATTAGGCTCATGAATGTATCGGATCTTCAGCACTCACACTCAGCTGTTTTACTCAGCTCATGAAAACCCTTCAGCTGTTAACCCCCTGTACATCGGACAGCTTTCACACACCACACACAATCAGGAAAACCGGCCCATGTGAACACAGACCTGCATTGATAACCCGTGTGATGCACCCGCCCAGGGGCCACATCATCACACCTCACTTTCTCCGCACTTCACTCACTTTCTCCGCACACACACACACACACACACACACACATACTCCGCTATACTTACCACTGGCCCTGCATCACCGACATGTCGCTGCCCCCGAACTACTCGATCAAATATCGCGTCCAATAAGTCTCGCCAAACTTGCCGGACCCCATATTGTATCCAGTCGTCCGCGGGCGCCGACATATCAACTCAGGATCCAGCCGGCAGGGAAGACGTAGGGTCGGTGCTAACTATAGCGAAGTGTCTGTGTGTGTGTGTATGTGTGCTGACCACTCTGCCCACAGCGCTGCACTCAGCACTCTGCCCACGCCACTGTGCTCACCAATCTCACCACACTCACTGCTAACCACTGATCCACCGCACTCACTGCTAACCAATGAGCCACCGCACTCACTGCTAACTACTGAGCCACCGCACTCACTGCTAACCACTGAGCCACCCCACTCACTGCTAACCACTGAGCCACCTGTATACACACAATTCATTTCACCCCACTCCCCTAACTATTAGTAAATATACTATATATGGATTCTAGACTACCCGATTCTTTCGAGTCGGTCCGCCATCTATATATATATATGTGATTATATAGGAATTATCAGTATTATGTATGTGCTTATGTATACATTAGTGAGTCGCGCTATTCTGCAAGGACTCGCAACGCCCGTTTGGCGGCCATTGCGAGTGAGGCTTTGCGAATCAGTGGCGCCGGCAATGCTTCACAGGTCGCGTGGGCGCTGCGCCCAAGCCCACAACGACGGAAACAGTGCCGAAACTTACGGAAGTGCGTTAGGGAAATTATATATTACATACTGATAATCTATTATATAATTGCTGTAGCGACTTCCCTCGCACACGCCACTACCTCCGTGGCTTTATCCGTGGACGCGCATCGCCCACGCGACTCACTCGCAATGCCCGCAAAGGGGGCGTTGGGAGTCGTTGCAGCAGCCCGAGCAATGCCCTATACACAGATTCTAGAATCCCGATGCAATCGCATCGGGCTCACAGCTAGTTTATACATAATCACATACATAATACTGATAATTCCTATATAATCACATATATATATATATACTAGCTGTGAGCCCGATGCGATTGCATCTGGATTCTAGAATCGGTGTATAGTTGATTAAATTAGAGTTTTAACTAATAATCCAATTATTCCATGATAGATGGCGGCCCTATGTTAAAGAATCGGGAGTGTAGCATGCATATATACATTATTCATTCAAATTTGACAATAATGCACATAAGACATGATATCTATCTATCAACTACCAATGTTTGTATGGTATATGTCAGTGTAGTACATGTCATGATTCTAAGGCAAGGCTTTTCGTACAGATACTGGCACCGATGTTTTGTACAGATTACGTATAATCAATTTATATATGAATATTAATAATCCATGATTGAGCCAGTACATGTTTCCCCACCAACCACGGGAAGGTAGCCTTACAGCTGGTGGGACCTAGTCTACTCTATCCCTAATAATTAATAGTTAGACTCCTTTTAAAGCAGATATTTTTTGGCTATTTGCAGAAGGTATGGAATAACCAAATACAATTTCTGAACTTGGCACCAAAGGGACTACCTACAGCTCACTTTCAGCAAGTAACATGTAATAAATATGGAACTTGCACTTAGCTTGCAGTAAATACGGCAAGCAGAGCTTTAACAGGTTGACTAAATGCAACCACTAAAAATGAGAGCTAACTGATTTTTGGCGATTGAAACTGTCAAAAGCACATGTGCCGCAACTACCGCAAGTAAACCACAAATTCCATAAACATTTCATGCAACTTACATTAAGAGTACTGTAGGTCACCATTAGGCAGCAAGTGGCAAAATTGTTTTTTTCAAACTAAAAATTCCACAAATAACAGAATAATTCAGATGTAAAATCAAAATGTCTATTCTTTCCCTATGTGTCTAAATATGTACCTATGTGTCTAAATATGTACCTATGTGTATATATGTATTTATATGTACAGAACACACTTCAAGATAGAGATGTGTGTGAACAGCCGTCCCACCCATCTCTTAGGCTGCCTTCAGACTTGCAGATGCATCTGCAGCGTTTTGCAGATGCATCTGCAAGCATCTGCATGCAGACGGCAGTCCCTATCTTTATAATGGGACACACGGTGTCTGCAGATGCTTGCAGACAGCCGTGCGCACCCATTCACTCCTATATGTGATGTGTACGCAGGCGGATGCCTTCGTACAAATCACAGACTCTCCTCCAGACCAGGGACGCGACATGTTGCATCCCTGTTGCAGGCGGGATTGTGTGATTTGTATGCAGGCATGCGCCTGTGCAGAGATCACATATAGGAGTAAATGGGTGCGCACGGCTGTCTGCAAGCATCTGCAGACACCATACGTCCCATAATAAAGATAGGGGCTGCCGTTTGCATGCAGATGCTTGCAGATACATCTTCAAAACGCTGCAGATGCATCTGCAAGTCTGAAGGCAGCCTTAGCTGTTCACAAAAACCTCACCCTGTGTAAAAAGAAAATGAAATCTCGCAGCAGCTATACTGTTAAGAGCACCTGGCACAAGAGCCAAAGCGCACTTGCGGCATCTGGCGCAAGTCCCTATATACTGACTATGGCGATTACCGGAACCGGACCGCAAGTGCAGCAGTTATGCAGCAGCTATGCAGCAAACAGAGCAGATGCGATATTTTCACCACATCTGGCACGATTTAAAATTACCGCTGATGTGAAAGGGACAGGTAGCATTACATCCAAACTGTTAAATATAATACAGTTAGTAGTCGTACAAACTAATTTGTTTGAAATATAAGCAAAATAGCATATAATGGGTTAATGTACTCATAAGAGTCTAACGACACACTGCAAGTAGAAATAAAATAAAGAACAGTCTGTAAAGGGTTAATGTAGCACTGGCACGCGTACAAAATACGGCACGATCAATAAAATTAAAAATAGTATAAAAGAAGTTAGTATTCAAATGGCAGTAGTAGACCACATAGTGACATAGGCAGTGAATAGGCAAGACAATAGAAGGGGTTAATGTACTACTTGCACTCCTATAAAACAGTGTGGAAGAGAAAATAAGTAAGAAATGGTATAGAAGAGGTTAATTTTAAAATGTAATGAGTACAGCACATAGGGACACAGTTAGTGAATAGCAAACAGAATGCAAGGGGTTAAAGTAGCAGTTTGAACCATATAAAACAGTGTGTGGGAAAACTAAAATGCAAAAGGCATAGAAGAGATTAATGTAGAAATGGCCTTAGTACAGCACATAGTGAGATAGCAAGTGGAGCAGAAATAGAATAGAAGGGGTTAATAAAGTTTGAAAAAAACAGGTCAATATGGTGAAACGTAGCTGATATGAAATTAGTATAAAGAAGGGGTTAATATAAGCATAGGCATTAGGAATATATACTCTGATGTGAGATTGTACTGTGAAAACAGCTTTTTAACTTTTACATAGTTCACAAATTCAAATTTTGCGCTCTAACATGGCGGACGCGAAATGTTCATTCATAAAAAACCGGCAGACGCCAGCCGCTATTTGATTGGAGAGCGGAAACTTCATAAACATGGCGCCATGAATACGATTGGTCGGCGCTACTGTGTGAAGATGCCGCTGTCCAATCACAACAGAGCGGGGCGGAGCTACAGACTTCCACCCTCCCGAACGGCGTGGCCGAAAATCGAACCAGGCACTCGGCAAGGAAAGTTCAGCTTTCCCCGCTGAGCGCCGACCAATCGGAAGCAAACCACCATGTCCAACAACCAATGACAATCGCGCCTCATTTCTCAATGCATCTGTATGGGAATGCGCCCTCCAATCACACTCGCGGCGCCATTTTTGAAAATCCACAGCGGCCAATCAGAAGCGCGGCTCACTTGCCATAGACATACATAGCGGTGTGTCGGCGATTTTATGGCCGGGCCCCTGGTTCTATTTTCGGGCCGGAAACTCGCAATCAGCACTTCGCGGACATTGCTGGCGCCCTACCAACGACTCGCAATCATTGCGAGTCGTTGCTGATACGCTACCTATCGCCGCGAAGGGCTAATAGCGAGTTTCCGGCCCGTCGAACTACCGACCAGAGCCGAGTCCCCTGGCCGAAAATAGAACCAGGGGCGCGGCCATAAAATCTGCGACACACCGCTATGTATGTCTATGGAAAGTGAGGCGCGATTCTGATTGGTCGCTGTGTGCTAACGGCGACCAAACAGAATTGCGGCGCACTTCCCATAGAGATAGAATGGACGTTTTTTGTCCCATAGACATACATAGCGGTGTGTCCGCGATTTTATGGCCTGAAAATAGAACCAGGGACCCGGCCATAAATGTCGCGACACGCCGCTAATGTATCTCTATGGGAAGTGAGGCGCTCTTCTGATTGGTCGCTGTGTGCTTACGGCGACCAATCAGAACAGCGCCTCACTTCCCGTAGACATACATTAGCGGCGTATCGGGAAAAATATGGCCGCCCTTTTGGTTCTATTTCCGGGGACGGGGCTCGGCTATTTCCGGGGAAAAAAAAGATGTTCTGTATTTATGTATATTTATTTGTATCTATTTTTCTGTCTATATTCTTAGATAGATAAATAGAAAGATAGATAGATAAGAAAATAGATAGAAAAATAGCTACAAATAAAGATAGAAAAATAGAGAAAATGTTTTTTTCGGACCGGAAATAGCCGAGCCCCGTGGCCGAAAATAGAACCAGAAGGGCGGCCATATATTTAGCGATACACCGCTAATGTATGTCTACGGGAAGTGAGGCGCTATTCTGATTGGTCGGCGTTAGCACACAGCGACCAATCAGAATCGCGCCTCACTTCCCATAGAGATACATTAGCGGCGTGTCGCGACATTTATGGCCAGGTCCCTGGTTCTCTTTTGCGGGCCTAAAATCGCGGACACACCGCTATGTATGTCTATGGGAAGTGAGGCGCCATTCTGATTGGTCGCTGTGTGCTGCCGCTGACCAATCAGAATCGCGCCTCACTTTTAGCGGTAAATTTGAAAGTCCAAAAGCGCCCATTCTATGTCTATGGGAAGTGAGGCGCGATTCTGATTGGTCGCTGTGTCCTGTCGCCGACCAATCAGAATCGCGCCTCACTTCCCATAGACATAGAATGGGCGCTTTAGGACTTTCAAATTTACCGCTAAAAGTGATGCGCGATTCTGATTGGTCAGCGGCAGCACACAGCGACCAATCAGAATCGCGCCTCACTTCCCATAGACATACATAGCGGTGTGTCCGCGATTTTATGGCCGCAAAAGAGAACCAGGGACCCGGCCATAAATGTCGCGACACGCCGCTAATGTATGTCTATGGGAAGTGAGGCGCGATTCTGATTGGCTGGCGGCAGTAGACAGCGACCAATCAGAAGAGCGCCTCACTTCTCATAGACATAGAATGGAGGATTTTTCGTCCATTCTATCGCAATGAGAAGTGAAGAGGAAGTCGGAGCCGAAGATGGCGGAAAGAAGAGAGAAGACCCCCGGGGCCGGACAAAGAGGACGCCTGGCCGGACGGAGGACTTGTGGATCGGACGGACGATGAGATGAAGAAGAAGACATGTAAGTGATCGACGGCGGCGGTGGGTTAGGGGACGGCGAGGGCTTAGGGTGTAGCGCCTTAGGGGGTAGCGACAGCGGCGGGGAACAGCGCCGGGGGCTTAGGAGGCGGCGGGGCTTAGGGGGTATCGGCGGGGGGTAGGGGCTTAGGGGGTAGGGGCTTATGGGCTGCGGGGCTTAGAGGATAGGGCTTAGGGGGTATCGGCGGGGGCTTAGGGGGCTGCGGTGCTTAGAGGATAGGGCTTAGGGGTATCGACAGGGGCTTAGGATGCGTCGGGGCTTAGGGGGTAGGGGCTGCGGGGCTTAGAGGATAGGGCTTAGGGGTATCGGCGGGGGCTTAGGGGGCTGCGGGGCTTAGAGGATAGGGCTTAGGGGGTATCGGCGGGGGCTTAGGATGCGTCGGGGCTTAGGGGGTAGGGGCTTAGGGCTGCGGGGCTTAGAGGATAGGGCTTAAGGGGTATCGGCGGGGGCTTAGGGGGCTGCGGGGCTTAGAGGATAGGGCTTAGGGGGTATCGGCGGGGGCTTAGGATGCGTCGGGGCTTAGGGGGTAGGGGCTTAGGAGGCAGGCTTAGGGGGTAGGGGCTTAGGGGCGGCGGGGGCTTAGGAGGCGGCGGGGCTTAGGCGGGGGCTTAGGAGGCGGCGGGGCTTAGGGGGTAGGGGCTTAGGAGGCGGGCTTAGGGGCTTAGGAGGCGGCGGGGCTTAGGGGGTAGGGGCTTAGGAGGCGGCGGGGCTTAGGGGGGTAGGGGCGGGGCTTAGGAGGCGGCGGGGCTTAGGGGGTAGGGGCTTAGGGGTGGCGGGGCTTAGAGGATAGGGCTTAGGGGTTATCGGTGGGGCCTTAGTAGGCGGCGGAGCTTAGTAGGCATGGGGCTGTAGTATACCATAGCGGTGTACACTACAGCCCCATGTTGTGGCTTTGTTCGCGGGGCAACGACTCGCAATGCCCGCTTTGCGGGCATTGCTTCGCGAGTCGGCAACGACTCGCAATGCCTGCTTTGCGGGCATTGCTTCGCGAGTCGCGTGGCCGCTACGCGGCCACGGACAGAGTCCTGGAGAAAGTTCACAGCTACGCGAACAAAGCCACAGGAAGTAGCGCCGGACCGACGGAAGTCAGCTACGGCAATTATATAATAGATAGATGGCGGGCCGATTCGAAAGAATCGGGTAGTCTAGAATCCATATATATATATATTTACTAATAGGGGAGTGGGGTGAAATGAATTGTGTGTATACAGGTGGCTCAGTGGTTAGCAGTGAGTGGGGTGGCTCAGTGGTTAGCAGTGAGTGCGGTGGCTCAGTGGTTAGCAGCGAGTGCAGTGGCTCAGTGGTTAGCAGTGAGTGCGGTGGCTCAGTGGTTAGCAGTGAGTGTGGTGAGATTGGTGAGCACAGTGGCGTGGGCAGAGTGCTGAGTGCAGCGCTGTGGGCAGAGTGGTCAGCACACACATACATACATACACACACACACACAGACACTTCGCTGTAGTTAGCACCGACCCTGCGTCTTCCCTGCCGGCTGGATCCTGAGTTGACATGTCGGCGCCTGCGGAAGACTGGATCCAATATTTTGGCGAGACTTTTTGGACACGATATTTGATCGAGTAGTTCGGGGGCGGCGACATGTCGGTGATGCAGGGCCGGTGGTAAGTATAGCGGAGTATGTGTGTGTGTGTGTGTATGTGTGCGGACAAAGTGAGTGAAGTGCGGAGAAAGTGAGGTGTGGTGATGTGGCCCCTGGCCGGGTGCATCACACGGGTTATCAATGCAGGTCTGTGTTCACATGGGCCGGTTTTCCTGATTGTGTGTGGTGTGTGAAACCTGTCCGATGTACAGGGGGTTAACAGCTGAAGGGTTTTCATGAGCTGAGTAAAACAGCTGAGTGTGAGTGCTGAAGATCCGATACATTCATGAGCCTAATGAGCGGCTGAACCTGTGGGGATGAGTGCTTTGCTGGGCTAAACCTGAATGGTGCACAGGGGGTTAATCACATCTCAGGTCTGTGTGTGAGTGAAAATGTGCTGATTGACTCACTGGGTTGCAGCTGTGAGTGAGCAGGCTGGATAGGAACCTGCCAGGTGTCTGAGTGAGGAGAGGACGATGGGATTCAGAAGTCCAGAGCACTGCCATGTGAGGAGGTGCTGGAAGTGATCCGTCCCCAGTGGGTAAGTGATGGGAGCCTGCCAGCTCCATGCTAGTGCACCTGATGTGTGCATGGCAGCCAGTGTCCAAGGGCCAGGCGGTCAGATGTGCGGTGTGCTCCAGGGCCAGGTGGTCACAGCTGACTTTGGGACTGACTGTGTTCTTGTTACTATGTGATGTCTTATGTAAAAATGCCATGTGTGATGACGGTGGTGGTGGTGGTGGTGGCTGTTTACTGCTCGCAATGCCCGCTTTGCGGGCATTGCTTCGTGAGTCAGGACAGAGTCCTGGAGAAAATTCCGAGCTACGCGAACAAACCCACAGGAAGTAGCGCCGGTCGCGATGGAAGTCGCTACGGCAATTATATAATAGATACCTGTCGTCCAGTACCTCTCCCCTCGGTACCTCACTATATATATATATATATATATATATATATATATATATATATATATATATATATATATATATATATACATATATATATATATACATACAGAAAAAAACAGGCACTCCTATAGGATCTCAATGTGGATTTATTCCAGCCTCATGTGCAACGTTTCGGAGTTGATCCTCCTTTCTCAAGCATAGTGCAACAAATGAGTGAAAAATCTTATATACAAGTCAAGCCTGACAGGCAATTAAATTATTTGTACATATAACTCACACATTGAGACCATTTAGCACTTTATATAATGTTCTAACAGTGATCTATCCATAAAGTGCATTTATAGTGCTAATCACTTCAGTCCAGCTGAAGTTGTTCATACTGTATACAATATCTCCATACAAGTTGATCAGTGACACCTGTGAAGTTAAAATCGTAATTTAGATAGTGCAAAATACCTGTTCCATCAAAAGCACAGCCACATGTAACGCTGGCCCCATGCCGTCAGCGTCTTCCGGGTTCTCAACCATGCATGCTCGAGCTGGCGCCGAGTCATTTGACGCTACATAGCCACTGCGCATGCGCGATCTACCGCGGCCATTTTGGAATATGGCAAACAGCGGTTTTTGCCCATAAAGCTCATTTACTCAGATTATTAAGTATAGAATTTGCCAAAAAGTATATTTAGAACTCAAAATGCACTAAGTAGAGGAACCCAATTATCCAATTAGAATGTGGTAAGGAAGGAAACGAAGGATAACCCCATCAGGGCATCCAAGGTATCCTAGTGTGAGCATAATGAAAGAATGACAGATGGTCAATCCACCATTCCCACATCGCTACACACTTAAACCAAGCCACTTCACAACATACACATTCATACTGGTCCCAAAACTCAGAAGAAAAACATAAATTCTTATAGTTCAAAAATAATTTTTTTATTTTATTTATGCTGACTAAACCAAGGACAAAGGGGCTATATTTATAAATAGGCTGGCTTGTATTCAGATAGGATTCAGGTGCACCATCTATAAAAAAAAAACAAAAAAAAATATTTTAAAAACATCATAGAATACATAACTCAGTACAGTAGAGTCAATATGTACATTTCAATGTTATAATGGTGCAAAATCCCCTCCGGATTGGATAATGCAAAAAAAATACTAGGTGATTCATTGACCCAAGAATAATCACAATATCCCATTCACAGTAATGCCTTCAAGTCAGACTATTCACTTTAAAGTCTACATTCAGACCATTGGGTTTTAATGTCTGTAATTTAAAAATCCATTCCAATTCTTTACGTTTTAAAATGGCTAACCTATTGCCACCTCGCCTTTGTGGTGGCACATAATCAATTAATCTGAATTTAATGTCGGTGTCCTTGTGGTCTCTGTCTACGCAATGTTTAGGTACAGGGAGATCCAATCTTTCTTTGCGTATAGAGAGTTTATGGTTACTGAACCTGGTTCTGAAATCACAGGTTGTCTCCCCCACGTACCAGAGGCCACAAGGACACGCCAACATGTATACCACATATTCGGATTCACAAGTAAGGAAATGCTTTATCTTGTATGTCTGATTCGTCCGTTCATTAAAGAAACTACTGCCCTTCAGCATTGCCCTACAGTTGATACAACTTAGGCATGGGAAACATCCCTTTCTGTCCATCCCAGTTAATGATAACTGTTTGTTCTTCTTAAAAGAACCCACATCAGATTGCACCAATTGGTCCTTCAAATTTCTCCCACGGCGGTAAGAGAAGAGGGGTGGGTTTTTAAATTCGTCAATTCCAGATAAACCATTGGAGAGAGTCTTCCAATGTTTTTAAATTATGCTTGAGATTGCATTACTCTCTTCACAAAAGGTTGAGACAAAGGGAATGCGTTTCACATCTGATTTAATTTTTTGCTGTAATAGATCAGCCCTCTTTAGACTATCCAATTTCACTCGATGTTTTTTAAGAATATTTTTAGGATAACCCCTGTTTTCAAACTTTCTAGTCATTACATCCAAAGTTTTATTAAGATTGGTCTCTTCACTCTCAATCCTTTTTACTCTAAGGAACTAACCAAATGGTATTGATTTTATCATATTTTTTGGGTGATGACTAGAAAATAACAACAGGTTGTTTTTATCTGTTGGTTTTGTGTACGTCCGAGTATTAATGATGTTGTTTTCTTTAACCACCAAAACATCCAAAAATTGCAATTGGTTAAGTGAGTAGACCATCGTAAATTTGATGGTTTCATTGATGGTATTCAAGAACCCAAAAAAATCTTGTAACACATTTTCCGTGCCAGTCCATAGGAGGAAGATGTCATCAATGTATCGCCACCACCCCCTAATGAATGGTTGGTAGTGGGACACAGTGATGACATCCTCCTCCAAGACACCATCGTAATGTTCGCGTACGAGGGGGCCATATTGGCCCCCATCGCAGTACCTCGCCTTTGTTCGAAGAACTCGTCTCCGTATAGAAAATAATTTCTTGTTAAAACCAATGTCAATAACTCTATAATTAAATTTTGTGATTCAACTGAATATTGTAAAGAATCCAACTTTTTCGTAACACATTGTATCCCAAATTGATGTTCAATTGAAGTATATAGATTTATAACATCAAAAGAAACCAAATAGCATACATCCTCTCTTTTATTTCCAAATTAGAGATTTTTGTCAAAAAGTCAGTAGTGTCTTTGATGTATGAACTAAATTTTGAAGCAATGGGGTTTAATATCCTGTCAAGAAAAATACCTATATGGATTAGCACCTAATTGGTTCCCGTCACAATAGGCCGCCCCGGGGGGTCTATCAAAGATTTGCGAACTTTTGGCAGTACGTATGTTATAGGTGTTGACGGATATTTTACCATCATAAAATCAAAAACATCCTGAGATATTTTTTTACGTATAGCTGGTTCTAATATTCCTTTTAATTTGCGCTGGATTTCAAATTTAGGATCACAATTTAATTTTTTATATACATTAGAGTCATAAACCTGTTTATTTAATTCTTTCAAATATGCAGCCCTGTCCATGATGACGACACCGCCACCCTTGTCTGCACTCTTGATGACGATGTCGCCATCATGGACAAGTGCTCTCAGAGCATCCACTTCCATGGTAGTCATATTGGGTCTTGAATACTCACTCAACTGTAGGGCAATGCTTTTGAGGTCTTAATATACTTTTTGGCAAATTCTATGCTTAATAATCTGAGTAAATGAGCTTTATGGGCAAAAACCGCTGTTTGCCATATTCCAAAATGGCCGCGGTAGATCGCGCATGCGCAGTGGCTATGTAGCGTCAAATGACTGGGCGCCAGCTCGCGCATGCATGGTTGAGAACCCGGAAGACGCTGACAGCATGGGGCCAGCGTTACATGTGGCTGTGCTTTGGATGGATCAGGTATTTTGCACTATCTAAATTACGATTTTAACTTCACAGATGTCACTGATCAACTTGTTAATATGGAGATATTGTATACAGTATGAACAACTTCAGCTGGACTGAATTGATTAGCACTATAAATGCACTTTATGGATAGATCACTGTTTGACACCATTTAGCACTTTATATAATGTTCTATGTGTGAGTTATATGTACAAATAATTTAATTGCCTGTCAGGCTTGACTTGTATATAAGATTTTTCACTCATTTGTTGCACTATGCTTTAGGAAGGAGGATCAACTCCGAAACGTTGCACATGAGGCTGGAATAAATCGACATTGAGATCCTATAGGAGTGCTGCCTGTTTTTTTTCTGGATCTATTGGAGGACGGTTGAAGCACCGTTATGCAGGAAGTATTGCACCCACTTTTTTGATAAGGTTGTGCTGATTCTATTTTTCATATTCTTATATATATATATATATAAGATGGCTGCCCGATTCTAAAGAATCGGGTATACTAGCCTATGGTTAGCAGGGTATACGGGGGCTCTGTGGTTAGCAGAGTATAGAGGCGGCTCTGTGGTTAGCAGAGTATAAAGGCGGCTCTGTGGTTAGCAGAGTATAAAGGCGGGTCTGTGGTTAGCAGACTATATAGCGGCTGAGTGGTTAGCAGATTATACAGGCGGGTCTGTGGGTAGCAGATTATACAGGCGGCTCTGTGGGTAGCAGAGTATACAGGCGGCTCTGTGGGTAGCAGAGTATAGAGGCGGGTCTGTGGGTAGCAGAGTATACAGGCGGCTCTCTGGGTAGCAGAGTATAGAGGGGGCTCAGTGGTTAGCAGATTACACAGGCGGGTCTGTGGGTAGCAGAGTATAGAGGCGGCTCTGTGGGTAGCAGAGTATACAGACGTGTCTGTGGGTAGCAGATTATACAGGCGGCTCTGTGGGTAGCAGATTATACAGGCGGCTCTGTGGGTAGCAGAGTATACAGAAGGCTCTGTGGGTAGCAGAGTATAGAGGTGAGTTTGTGGGTAGCAGAGTATACAGGCGGGTCTGTGGGTAGCAGAGTATACAGAAGGCTCTGTGGGTAGCAGAGTATTCAGAAGGCTCTGTGGGTAGCAGATTATACAGGCGGGTCTGTGGGTAGCAGAGTATACAGGCAGGTCTGTGGGTAGCAGAGTATACAGGCGGGTGTGTGGGTAGTAGAGTATAGAGGCGGGTGTGTGGGTAGCAGAGTATACAGGCGGGTCTGTGGGTAGCAGAGTATAAAGGCGGGTCTGTGGTTAGCAGAGTATAAAGGCGGCTCTGTGGTTAGCAGAGTATAAAGGCGGGTCTGTGGTTAGCAGACTATATAGCGGCTGAGTGGTTAGCAGATTATACAGGTGGGTCTGTGGGTACCAGATTATACAGGCGGCTCTGTGGGTAGCAGAGTATACAGGCGGCTCTGTGGGTAGCAGAGTATAGAGGCGGGTCTGTGGGTAGCAGAGTATACAGGCGGCTCTCTGGGTAGCAGATTATAGAGGGGGCTCAGTGGTTAGCAGATTACACAGGTGGGTCTGTGGGTAGCAGAGTATAGAGGCGGCTCTGTGGGTAGCAGAGTATACAGACGTGTCTGTGGGTAGCAGATTATACAGGCGGCTCTGTGGGTAGCAGATTATACAGGCAGCTCTGTGGGTAGCAGAGTATACAGAAGGCTCTGTGGGTAGCAGAGTATAGAGGCGGGTCTGTGGGTAGCAGAGTATACAGGCGGGTCTGTGGGTAGCAGAGTATACAGAAGGCTCTGTGGGTAGCAGAGTATACAGAAGGCTCTGTGGGTAGCAGATTATACAGGCGGGTCTGTGGGTAGCAGAGTATACAGGCAGGTCTGTGAGTAGCAGAGTATACAGGCGGATCTGTGGGTAGCAGAGTATATAGGCGGGTGTGTGGGTAGCAGAGTATAGAGGCGGGTGTGTGGGTAGCAGAGTATAGAGGCGGGTGTGTGGGTAGCAGAGTATAGAGGCGGGTGTGTGGGTAGCAGAGTATACAGAAGGCTCTGTGGGTAGCAGAGTATACAGGCGGGTCTGTGGGTAGCAGAGTATACAGGCGGGTCTGTGGGTAGCAGAGTATACAGGCGGGTCTGTGGGTAGCAGAGTATACAGGCGGGTCTGTGGGTAGCAGAGTATACAGGCGGGTCTGTGGGTAGCAGAGTATACAGGCGGGTCTGTGGGTAGCAGAGTATACAGGCGGGTCTGTGGGTAGCAGAGTATACAGGCGGGTCTGTGGGTAGCAGAGTATACAGGCGGGTCTGTGGGTAGCAGAGTATACAGGCGGGTCTGTGGGTAGCAGAGTATACAGGCGGGTCTGTGAGTAGCAGAGTATAGAGGCGAGTGTGTGGTAGCAGAGTATAGAGGCTGGTCTGTGGGTAGCAGAGTATAGAGGTGGCTCTGTGGGTAGCAGAGTATACAGGCCGCTCTGTGGGTAGCAGAGTATACAGGCGGCTCTGTGGGTAGCAGAGTATACAGGCGGCTCTGTGGGTAGCAGATTATACAGCCGGGTCTGTGGGTAGCAGAGTATACAGGCGGCTCTGTGGGTAGCAGAGTATACAGAAGGCTCTGTGGGTAGCAGAGTATACAGAAGGCTCTGTGGGTAGCAGATTATACAGGCGGGTCTGTGGCTAGCAGAGTATAGAGGCGGGTCTGTGGGTAGCAGAGTATACAGGCGGCTCTGTGGGTAGCAGATTATACAGGCGGATCTGGAGGGTTGAGGAGAGGTGGCTGGAGGGTTGAGGAGAGGTTGCTGGAGGGGTGAGGAGAGGTGGCTGGAGGGTTGAGGAGAGGTGGCTGGAGGGTTGAGGAGAGGTGGCTGGAGGAGTGAGGAGAGGTGGCTGGAGGGGTGAGGAGAGGTGGCTGGAGGGGTGAGGAGAGGTGGCTGGAGAGGTGAGGAGTGGTGGCTAGAGGGGTGAGGACAGGTGGCTGGAGGGGTGAGGACAGGTGGCTGGAGGGGTGAGGACAGGTGGCTGGAGAGGTGAGGACAGGTGGCTGGAGGGGTAAGGACAGGTGACTGGAGGGGTTAGGACAGGTGACTGGAGGGGCGAGGACAGGTGGCTGGAGGGGTGAGGACAGGTGGCTGGAGGGGTAAGTAGAGGTGGCTGGAGGGGTGAGGAGATGTCCTGGTGGAGGGGTGAGGACAGGTGGCTGGAGGGGTAAGTAGAGGTGGCTGGAGGGGTAAGGAGACGTCCTGGTGGAGGGGTGAGGAGATGTCCTGGTGGAGGGGTGAGGACAGGTGGCTGGAGGGATGAGGAGAGTGGAGGCTGGAGCGGTGATATCAGGCCACCTCTCCTCCTCCTAGAGGCTGCATACCTCTCTCCGTCGGTGTTGGGTGCACAGCATCGGTGTCCATATCGCCGGGGTCACTTGGCCTCCTGCCGTCCGGCAGAGGGCTGAGCCCCGGAGGCTGGTGGCAGTGCAGGAGCGGTCCGTGCGGCCGCCATTGCGCAGCCCCGGGCGCCGGAAGTGAGGGGGAGGAGCCTGCACTTGGGAAAGCAGCCGGGCCCGGAGGTAATGCCGGTCGTCACCGTTCCACTTACGGCCGTCATCTTGGTCCACCCTGAGCGGGTGTAGAGTGCCCAAGCCACTTCCGTCTGTGATGTCATTTTTGTGCCTTGAGGACGGAGGTGGCTTCGGCTTTTATATAATAGATATATATATACATAAAAGAAAAAAGAAAAAAAAATATCTATATATATATATATATATTTATACAGCTGTGGCAAAAATTAAGAGGCCACTGCAAAATTTTGTAAAAATTTGCATCTCTACACGTCTGACGGCCATTCCAGTGTCAGTTGAATTCAACCAAAGTACACCTCATTCTACTTAATGGGCTTCTGATTAGGTGATCACCTGAACCAAATCTTATTTCATGAGGGAAAGTATAAAAAAACACTGCTGTGGTCTTCACAATCTTGCAATAGGACAAGCTGGATGGCAAAACAAGTGCTAGGAATAGCCCAAAATTAATTTGAATGAAAAAATAACTTTAATCAATGCCAAAAGAGTTGAAAAGAAAAGTCTTTTGAGTGAGATCATCAATGAGAGGCAAAGGAGAGCCAGGCTGAAGTTTGCCAAAGACTATAAGGTTTGGACCATAGAGGACTGAAGCAGGGGCGGACTGGCCCAGGTGGCAGGGTGGCAGTTGCCCCCCAGGCTGGTGGATTATTCCTATTTTAGGGCCACCCCCACAGTGAGAGCGGCCGCACAGGAGCTGTAGCCGGGATGTAGCCGGCAGGATGCGTGAGGACTTGGGGCTGACAGACCCGGCGGCAGCAGCAAATAGGGAAGTAGCGCTAGCACCCCCTCCTCCCCCTGTCCCTCACTTGGGACCGATAGCACCAATCCCCACCCCCGCTCCTCACTTCGGATCGATGGAACAGAGACCTGGAGAAGCGTACAAGCCACCCACTGTGAAATTTGGTGGAGTATCGGTTATGATCTGGGGATGCTTCTGCAAGGCTGGAATGGGGCAGGTTATTCTTTGTGAAGGACATATGAATCAAGCCGCATACAAGGTTATCCTTGAAAAACACTTGCTTTCTTCTGCTCAGTCAATATTCCCCAACTCTGAGGACTGGTTTATCCAGCAGGACGATGCCCCATGCCACACAACTAGGTCAATCAATGTGTGGATGAAGGAGCACCACATTAAGACCCTGTCATGACCAGCTCAATCTCCAGACCTGAACCCCATTGAAAACTTCTGGAATGTAATCAACAGGAAGATGAATAATCACAAGCCATCAAACATCGAAGAACTGCTTACATTTTTGTGCGAGGAGTGGCATAAGGTCACCCAAAAGCAGTGTTAAAGACTGGTAGAAAGCAAGCCAAGACACATGAAAGCTGTGATTAAAAATCATGGTTATTCCACTAAATATTGACTTCTGAACTCTTCCTGAGTTAAAAAAGTAGTATTATTGTTTCTAAATGAATATGAACTTGTTTTCTTTGCATTATTTGAGGTCTGAAATCACTGCTTCTTTTTTATTATTTTAACAATTTCTCATTTGCTGCAAATAAATGAACATTTTTAGCTTTGAATTTTGGAGACATGTTGTCAGTAGTTTATAGAATAAAAGGACAATGTACATTTCACCCAAAAATACACCTATAAAGAGATAAATCAGAGTAAATGAAAATTGCAGTGGTCTCTTAATTTTTGCCAGAGCTATATATATATATATATATATATACTAGATGGTGGCCCGATTCTAACGCATCGGGTATTCTAGAATATGGATGTAGTTGAGATGCTGTGACTGACAGAACTTGTTTAGTCAACGTGAGTGAACTACATAGATATATATATATAGCAGCGATATAGTATATGGTGGTACATTACAGCACGTGTATAGCAGCACTATAGTATATGACGGTACATTATAGTAAAGGTATAGCAGCACTATGATATATGGCAGTACATTACAGTACATGTATAACAGCACTATAGTATATGACGGTACATTCAAGTATATGTATAGCAGCGGTATAGTATATGGCGGTACATTACAGTACATGTATAGCAGCACTATAGTATATGGTGGCAAATTAAAGTACATGTTTAAATCATAGAAAAGGAGTATAGGCTTTAATTTTGCAAAAGCACAAAGTATTTTATTTAATGACAAAGATCAAGAGACATAGGAAGGGGAGTTGTAAAGTGCTCCGTGCATACAGCAAGCATATGGCATATAAAACGTTCAATTGACCAATAGAACCGTGCCAGTGAGATATAAGTCTCATCTATTTGCAATCAACAAATGGTGTCTGCGCAGAGACCCATATACATCAATGTACATACAAAGTATTTATAAATGACCTCTCACAGAGGTTAAAGGGTTAAGATAATATAGACATATCAGATAAACACATGTTCCATACTCCTAAGCAACCTTCTGAGGGGAATCTGTGTATCAGTTGTTCCTAATATACAAGCAAGTGCGACCGTGCATGCGTATGCGGCCTGGCGTCGGCGCAGTGGGCGGTGTAGTATCGCTTCACGTGAGCCCGCGTCACTTCCGGTCGACACTGAAGTTGCGTAACGTCACTTCCGGTGATGTTACAATAGGCCGCAGATAAAAACCGCCGATGGAGGGGCCACAAGCATCCCCTGATGAAGTGACCGTTACGGTTTCGGTCACGAAACGCGTTGGGGTCCTCTGGTCCGGACCACCTTCCCTCTCCCCCCCTGTGGCACTGTGCTGATGGCCAGCGATGGCTCTGGTAACTATAGAAACCTGTAAACCTTTCTGTACTATGTGCCCCCTATGCATCTATCCTTTGGTATAGCCTGCCATTGTGCCCTGCACTTGCTTGTATATTAGGAACAACTGATACACAGATTCCCCTCAGAAGGTTGTTTAGGAGTATGGAACATGTGTTTATCTGATACTAGTAAAAAGGCCCGATGCAATTGCATCGGGAGCAGGGTGAAATGAATTGTGTGTATACAGGCGGGTCAGTGGGTAGCAGAGTATACAGGGTGCTCTGTGGGTAGCAGAGTATACAGGCGGCTCTGTGGGTAGCAGAGTATACAGGCGTGTGTGGTGGTGGTGGCAGAGTATATAGGTGTCTGTGGTGGCATAGTATACAGGCATCTGTGTGGTGGCAGAGTATACAGGTGTCTGTGGTGGTGGCGGCAGAGTATACAGGCGTGTGTGGTGGTGGGGGCAGAGTATACAGGCGTGTGTGGTGGTGGGGGCAGAGTATACAGGCATCTGTGGTGGTGGCGGCAGAGTATAGAGGCGTCTGTGCTGGTGGCGGCAGAGTATACAGGCTTCTGTGCTGGTGGCGGCAGAGTATACAGGTGTCTGTGCTGGTGGCGGCAGAGTATACAGGCGTCTGTGCTGGTGGCGGCAGAGTATACAGGCGTCTGTGCTGGTGGCGGCAGAGTATACAGGCGTCTGTGCTGGTGGCGGCAGAGTATACAGGCGTCTGTGCTGGTGGCGGCAGAGTATACAGGCGTCTGTGCTGGTGGCGGCAGAGTATAGAGGCATCTGTGGTGGTGGCGGCAGAGTGTACAGGTGTGTGTGGTGGCGGCAGAGTGTAGAGGCGTGTGTGGTGGTGGCAGAGTATACAGGCGTGTGTGGTGGTGGCAGAGTGTACAGGCGTGTGTGGTGGCGGCAGAGTGTACAGGCATGTGTGGTGGCAGCAGAGTATACAGGCGTCTGTGCTGGTGGCGGCAGAGTATACAGGCGTCTGTGCTGGTGGCGGCAGAGTATAGAGGCATCTGTGGTGGTGGCGGCAGAGTGTACAGGCGTGTGTGGTGGCGGCAGAGTATACAGGCGTGTGTGGTGGCGGCAGAGTGTACAGGCGTGTGTGGTGGCGGCAGAGTGTACAGGCGTGTGTGGTGGTGGCAGAGTGTACAGGCGTGTGTGGTGGCGGCAGAGTGTACAGGCGTGTGTGGTGGTGGCGGCAGAGTATACAGGCGTGTGTGGTGGTGGCGGCAGAGTATAGAGGCGTGTGTGGTGGTGGCGGCAGAGTATACAGGCGTGTGTGGTGGTGGCGGCAGAGTATACAGGTGTCTGTGGTGGCGGCAGAGTATAGAGGCGTGTGTGGTGGTGGCGGCAGAGTATACAGGTGTCTGTGGTGGCGGCAGAGTATACAGGCGTGTGTGTGTTGGCAGAGTATACAGGTGTCTGTGGTGGCGGCAGAGTATACAGGCGTGTGTGTGTTGGCAGAGTATACAGGCGTCTGTGGTGGCGGCAGAGTATACAGGCGTGTGTGGTGGTGGCGGCAGAGTATACAGGTGTCTGTGGTGGCGGCAGAGTATACAGGCGTGTGTGTGTTGGCAGAGTATACAGGTGTCTGTGGTGGCGGCAGAGTATACAGGCGTGTGTGTGTTGGCAGAGTATACAGGCGTGTGTGGTGGTGGCAGAGTATACAGGCGTCTGTGCTGGTGGCGGCAGAGTATACAGGCGTCTGTGCTGGTGGCGGCAGAGTATACAGGCGTGTGTGGTGGCGGCAGAGTGTACAGGCGTGTGTGGTGGCGGCAGAGTATACAGGCGTGTGTGGTGGCGGCAGAGTGTACAGGCGTGTGTGGTGGCGGCAGAGTGTACAGGCGTGTGTGGTGGCGGCAGAGTGTACAGGCGTGTGTGGTGGCGGCAGAGTGTACAGGCGTGTGTGGTGGCGGCAGAGTGTACAGGCGTGTGTGGCGGTGGCGGCAGAGTATACAGGCGTGTGTGGTGGTGGCGGCAGAGTATACAGGCGTGTGTGTGTTGGCAGAGTATACAGGTGTCTGTGGTGGCGGCAGAGTATACAGGCGTGTGTGTGTTGGCAGAGTATACAGGCGTGTGTGGTGGTGGCAGAGTATACAGGCGTCTGTGTGGTGGCGGCAGAGTATACAGGTGTCTGTGGTGGCGGCAGAGTATAGAGACGTGTGTGTGTTGGCAGAGTATACAGGTGTCTGTGGTGGCGGCAGAGTATACAGGCGTGTGTGTGTTGGCAGAGTATACAGGCGTCTGTGTGGTGGCATAGTATACAGGCGTCTGTGTGGTGGCATAGTATACAGGTGTCTGTGTGGTGGGATAGTATACAGGCATCTGTGTGGTGGCAGAATATACAGGTGTCTGTGGTGGTGCTCCTGCAAGGCAGGCGTTAAAAAAAATAAAAAAAAGATTATGCTCACCTCACCCCGAGCCCCCGCCGTCTCCCGCCGTGTTCCGCTAGGCTCCCGGTGGCTGTGCAGGCTCCCGGTGCCTGCAGTGGTCTTCTATCTACTGGACTCAAGGACCTGTGGTGATGTCAGAGTCACGTGACCCGCGATTTGCCTGGAGTAAGCTGGTGTCACGTGACTCTGACATCACCACAGGTCCTTGAGTCCAGTAGATAGAAGACCACTGCAGGCACC
This sequence comes from Allobates femoralis, assembly GCA_033576535.1. Taxonomy (NCBI): domain Eukaryota; kingdom Metazoa; phylum Chordata; class Amphibia; order Anura; family Aromobatidae; genus Allobates; species Allobates femoralis. The sequence goes on along the minus strand of JARQOC010000923.1, from coordinate 9,778 downwards.
GGGAGCCTGCAGAGCCACCGGGAGCCTAGCGGAACACGGCGGAAGACGGCGGGAGACTCCGGGGGCTCGGGGAGAGGTGAGGATTTTTTTTTTTTTAACTGTAGAGCGGCTGCGGCTCGTGATGACGCTACGCGTCATCACTCGCAGTCGCAGTCGCGCAAAGGAGTCTGGGATTGGGCTACAGTGCCCAACTCCCGATTATATAAGTAGATGTCTATATTATCTTAACCCTTTAACCTCTGTGAGAGGTCATTTATAAATACTTTGTATGTACATTGATGTATATGGGTCTCTGCGCAGACACACCATTTGTTGATTGCAAATAGATGAGACTTATATCTCACTGGCACGGTTCTATTGGTTAATTGTAAGTTTTATATGCCATATGCTTGCTGTATGCACGGAGCACTTTACAACTCCCCTTCCTATGTCTCTTGATCTTTGTCATTAAATAAAATACTTTGTACTTTTGCAAAATTAAAGCCTATACTCCTTTTCTATGATTTAAATGTTTAGTGGAGTAGCTTCGGAAGTATGACCCCTTACTTTAGTGTGTTATACTTTCTACTTTTGGAGATTTGCGTTATAATTACAGTACATGTATAGCAGCGCTACGGTATATGGCGGTATATTACAGTACATGTATAGCATCACTATGGTATATGGCGATACTCCGCTCCCCGCGTCCCCCCGCTCCTCCCCAGTAAAAGTAAAAAAATCCTCAGTGAGGATACTCACCTGTCTGCCGGCTCGCTCCACCTCCGTCTTCTAGGTCCTACAGGCTTTTAGGACCTGTCATTGCCTGGGAAACTGATCGGGATGGAGCAGGGGGGCAGGATGGTGTCGGGGGGGATGGGGGCAGGATGGAGCGAGCGGGTCAGAATGGAGCCAGGGGGGGCAGGATGGAGCCGGGGGGGGGAACAGGATGGAGCCGGGGGGGCAGGATGGAGGCAGGGGGGCAGGATGGAGCCGGGGGGCGGGGCAGGATGGAGGCGGAGGAGGGGGCAGGATGGAGGCAGAGAGGGGGGCAGGATGGAGGTGGGGGAGCAAGAACAGCGGGGGGCAGGATGGAGCGAGCAGGGCAGGATGGAGGGAGCAGTGAAGGATGGAGGGAGCAGGACAGGATGGAGCGAGCCAGGCAAGATGGAGCCAGAGGAGCAGGGTGGTGGTGGGAGCGGGGCAAGATGGAGCGAGCGGGGCAGGATGGTGCTGGGGAGGCAGGGTGGTGGCAGGGGGGCAGAATGGTGGCGGGGGGGGCAGGATGGAGTGAGCGGGGCAGGATGGAGCTGGAGGAGCAGGATGGTGGCTGGGAGGGCAGGATGGTTGCTGGGGGGGGCAGGATGGTTGCTGGGGGGGGCAGGATGATGGCTGGGGTGGGCAAGATGGTGGCTGGGGGAGCAGGATGGAGCGAGCGGGGCAGGATGGATCGAGCGGGGCAAGATGGAGCTGGCGGGGCAGGATGGAGCCAGCAGGGCAGGGTGGTGGGAGCGGGGCAGGATGGAGCCGGAGGAGCAGGATGGTGGCGGGGGGAGGGGGGCAGGATGGTGGCGAGCAGGGCAGGATGGAGCCGGAGAAGCAGGATAATGGCGAGCGAGGCAGGATGGAGCGAGCGGGGCAGGATGGTGGCGGGGGGCAACATGGAGCGAGCGGGGCAGGATGGTGGCGAGCGGGGCAGGATGGAGCGAGCGGGGCAGGATGGTGGCGGGGGGGCAGGATGGAGCCGGCGGGGCAGGATGGAGCGGGGGGGGGCAAGATGGAGCCGGCGGGGCAGGATGGAGCGAGCGGGGCAGGATGGTGGCATGGGGGCAGGATGGTGGTGAGCGGGGCAGGATAGAGCGAGCGGGGCAGGATGGTGGCGGGGGGGCAGGATGGTGGGAGTGGGGCAGGATGAAGCGAGCAGGGCAGGATGGTGGCAGGGGGGCAGGATGGTGGTGGGGGGGGGCAGGATGGAGCCGGCGGGGCAGGATGGAGCCGGCGGGGCAGGATGAAGCCGGGGTTGGGGGGCAGGATGGGAGGAGGGCAGGATGGTGGCGAGCAGGGCAGGATGGAGCGAGCGGGGCAGGATGGTGGCAGGGGGGCAGGATGGTAGTGGGGGGCAGGATGGAGCGAGCGGGGCAGGATGGAGCGAGCGGGGCAGGATGTTGGCGGGGGGTCAGGATGGTGGTGGGGGGGCAGAATGGAGCGAGTGGGGCAGGATGGAGCGAGCAGGGAAGGATGGTGGCAGAGGGCAGGATGGCTCAGCTGATCGGTTTCCCAGGCAGCGACAGGTCCTCAAGCCCTTTAGGACCTAGAAGACGGACGTGGAGCGAGCCTGCGGACGGGTGAGTATCCTCACTGAGGATTTTTTTATTTTTATTATCAACGTGGAGGAGCGGGGACACCTCCTCCCCGGTGTCCCCGCTCCGGGGAGAAAGAGCGGGGATACCGGGAGGGAGAGAGGGGACACCGGGGAGGAGGAGCGGGGACACCGGGAGGAGGTGACCCCACTCTGGGGAGAAAGAGCGGGGACACTGGGAGGAAGAGAGGGGACACCGGGGAGAAGGAGCGGAGACACTGGGGAGGAGGAACGGGGACACCGAGGAGAAGGAGCAGAGACACCGGGAAGGAGTAGGCGGGGGGGGCAGAGGGAGGAGTGCCACAAGGAGCGGAGGGGGGCAGTAGGAGCTGGGGGGGGGGGCAGGAAGAGCGGGGGTGCCACGGGGAGCGGGGGCAGGAGAAGCAGGGTGCTGTAAGGTGTATCGCGGCGCGCCGGGCTGCAAATAGGCCAATGAGCGGCCTCTGCCTGGCGCGCGATTTCTGTGACCTACAGGCACCTTAGACAATTATATAGTAGCATATATATATATGTATAATATTTATTTGATCCTTATGCTAATTTTATAAGTTTGCCCACTGACAAAGACATGCACAGTCTATAATTTAAAGGGTAGGTTCATTTTAACAGAGGGAATATCAAATATGAAATCCAGAAAATCACATTGTCTACATTATATGATCGTATTAACATTTTGCAGAGACAAATAAGTATTTGATCCCTACCAACCATTGGGAGTTTTGTCTTCTACAAACTAGATAGATGCTCCTTAATCAGCACTAGGGATGGGCGAATCTACTCATTACTACTCGGTACTCGCCGAGTAGTAAGGGATTCGCCCGACTCGTTACTGTGCGAGTAATCGCAGGGATTACTCGCACAGTAACGAGTCCACCCCCCCTCGCCCCCCCGCCCGGATCTAAATTAGAACTGGGCTGGGGGGAGCGAGCAGGGAGCGAAGGGAGGGGGGAGAAATTCTCCTTACCTCTCTTCCGGCTTCTGCTGTGTGCTGGGCTCCAGGACCTGCGGGCTGCGGCAGCTCCAGGGTCCTAGAGCCCACCTACTCTCCCTGTGTACAGACATACAGTTAGGGCCAGAAATATTTGGACAGTGACACAATTTTGGCGAGTTGGGCTCTGCATGCCACCACATTGGATTTGAAATGAAACCTCTACAACAGAATTCAAGTGCAGATTGTAACGTTTAATTTGAAGGGTTGAACAAAAATATCTGATAGAAAATGTAGGAATTGTACACATTTCTTTACAAACACTCCACATTTTAGGAGGTCAAAAGTAATTGGACAAATAAACATAACCCAAACAAAATATTTTTATTTTCAATATTTTGTTGCGAATCCTTTGGAGGCAATCACTGCCTTAAGTCTGGAACCCATGGACATCACCAAACGCTGGGTTTCCTCCTTCTTAATGCTTTGCCAGGCCTTTACAGCCGCAGCCTTCAGGTCTTGCTTGTTTGTGGGTCTTTCCGTCTTAAGTCTGGATTTCAGCAAGTGAAATGCATGCTCAATTGGGTTAAGATCTGGAGATTGACTTGGCCATTGCAGAATGTTCCACTTTTTTGCACTCATGAACTCCTGGGTAGCTTTGGCTGTATGCTTGGGGTCATTGTCCATCTGTACTATGAAGCGCCGTCCAATCAACTTTGCAGCATTTAGCTGAATCTGGGCTGAAAGTATATCCCGGTACACTTCAGAATTCATCCGGCTACTCTTGTCTGCTGTTATGTCATCAATAAACACAAGTGACCCAGTGCCATTGAAAGCCATGCATGCCCATGCCATCACGTTGCCTCCACCATATTTTACAGAGGATGTGGTGTGCCTTGGATCATGTGCCGTTCCCTTTCTTCTTCCCATCATTCTGGTACAGGTTGATCTTTGTCTCATCTGTCCATAGAATACTTTTCCAGAACTGAGCGGCTTCTTCAGGTGTTTTTCAGCAAATGTAACTCTGGCCTGTCTATTTTTGGAATTGATGAATGGTTTGCATCTAGATGTGAACCCTTTGTATTTACTGTCATGGAGTCTTCTCTTTACTGTTGACTTAGAGACAGATACACCTACTTCACTGAGAGTGTTCTGGACTTCAGTTGATGTTGTGAACGGGTTCTTCTTCACCAAATAAAGTATGCGGCGATCATCCACCACTGTTGTCATCCGTGGACGCCCAGGCCTTTTAGAGTTCCCAAGCTCACCAGTCAATTCCTTTTTTCTCAGAATGTACCCAACTGTTGATTTTGCTACTCCAAGCATGTCTGCTATCTCTCTGATGGATTTTTTCTTTTTTTTCAGCCTCAGGATGTTCTGCTTCACCTCAATTGAGAGTTCCTTTGACCGCATGTTGTCTGGTCACAGCAACAGCTTCCAAATGCAAAACCACACACCTGGAATCCACCCCTGACCTTTTAACTACTTCATTGATTACAGGTTAACGAGGGAGACGCCTTCAGAGTTAATTGCAGCCCTTAGAGTCCATTGTCCAATTACTTTTGGTCCCTTGAAAAAGAGGAGGCTATGCATTACAGAGCTATGATTCCTAAACCCTTTCTCCGATTTGGATGTGGAAACTCTCATATTGCAGCTGGGAGTGTGCACTTTCAGCCCATATTATATATATAATTGTATTTCTGAACATGTTTTTGTAAACAGCTAAAATAACAAAACTTGTGTCCCTGTCCAAATATTTCTGGCCCTAACTGTATATGTCTGTACACAGAGATGTAGCAGTGCTGAGATTGTTCTCAGTCTGCTCACTCCCTGTGCATAGACATGTGTATCTATGCACAGGGATGTAGCAGAGTGGACATCGCGTTTTGGACTACGTCGGACGGAAGAGGATTTTTTTAATTAAAGATGGAGTCCCTAATGGCTTTTTTTTTTTATTTCTAATAAAAAAAAATTTCTCTGTGTTGTGTTTTTTTTAAAACAATTTAATAGAAATTCATGGCGGTCACGTCTAATATTGGCGTGACCGCCATACATTTCAGGCTTAGGGCCAGCTGATAATACAAAGCTGGACCTAACCTACCCCACGCGCGGAGCCCCACGCATTTTTTTTTAATTATTTAATGAAATACAATAAATAATATAAAAAAAGGGCTCCCCTATATTCTTGTGTCTGGCCAGGTACAAATAGGCACCTGGGGGTTGGGGGCAGCCCGTTGCTGCCTGCTGGATTCGGCTGGTTACAGAAATATGGCGAAGGCCATGTCAAATTTTTTTCTGACAAATCCATAAAACAATATAAATAAAAGGGACTGCATCTTTATTAACCCCTTGCCCATGGTCCAGGGGTTAATAAAGATGCAGTCCCTTTTATTTATATTGTTTTATGGTTTTGTCAGAAAAAAATTTGACGTGGGCTTCTCCATATTTCTGTAACCAGCCGAATCCAGCAGGCAGCAACGGGCTGCCCCAACCCCCAGGTGCCTATTTGTACCTGGCCAGACACAAGAATATAGGGGAGCCCTTTTTTTTTATTACCGTATATACTCGTGTATAAGCCGACCCGTGTATAAGCCGACCCCCCTACTTTTGCCCCCAAAACCTGGGAAAATCTATTGACTCGTGTATAAGCCGAGGGTGGACCCTAGCACAAGTATACAGCCCCAGCAGTGTGGTATACACCAGTCCCAGAGGTAGATACAGCAGCCCCAGTGGTAGTATACACGCAGCCCCAGTAGTATATACAGCCCCAGTGGTAGTATATACAGCCTCAGTGGTAGTATACAGGGCCCCAGAGGTATATAGCAGCCCCAGTGGTAGTATACAGTGCCCCAGAGGTATATAGCAGCCCCAGTGGTAGTATACAGGGCCCCAGAGGTATATAGCAGCCCCAGTGGTAGTATACAGTGCCCCAGAGGTATATAGCAGCCCAGTGGTAGTATACAGGGCCCCAGAGGTATATAGCAGCCCCAGTGGTAGTATACAGTGCCCCAGAGGTATATAGCAGCCCCAGTGGTAGTATACAGGGCCCCAGAGGTATATAGCAGCCCCAGTGGTAGTATACAGTGCCCCAGAGGTATATAGCAGCCCCAGTGGTAGTATACAGGGCCCCAGAGGTATATAGCAGCCCCAGTGGTAGTATACAGTGCCCCAGAGGTATATAGCAGCCCCAGTGGTAGTATACAGGGCCCCAGAGGTATATAGCAGCCCCAGTGGTAGTATACAGTGCCCCAGAGGTATATAGCAGCCCCAGTGGTAGTATACAGGGCCCCAGAGGTATATAGCAGCCCCAGTGGTAGTATACAGTGCCCCAGAGGTATATAGCAGCCCCAGCGGTAGTATACAGGCAGCCCCAGTAATGCAGGCCCCCCCCAGCGTCTCTCCGGTCACCTGTAAAGCAAGCTATACTTATCAGTGTCCCGCTCGCACCCGCCGCTGCCGACATCCACGATCCTCCATCTTCATGCGACTCCTCTTCCTGTTTCCTGTGCGCGTCGCCGGGAATGACGTCATTGCCGGCGACGCGCACAGAAACAGGAAGAGGAGTCGCATGAAGATGGAGGATCGTGGATGTCGGCAGCGGCGGGTGCGAGCGGGACACTGATAAGTATAGCTTGCTTTACAGGTGACCGGAGAGACCCTGGGGGGGCCCTGCATTACTGGGGATGCGGGGGCTGCTGTATACCGATGTATACATCGGTATGTACCGATGTATACATCGGTATACAGCACTGACTCGCGTATAAGCCGAGGGGGTACTTTTCAGCCCAATTTTTGGGCTGAAAAACTCGGCTTATACGCGAGTATATACGGTATTTAATGTATTTCATGAAATAATAAAAAAAAATGCGTGGGGCTCCGCGCAATTTCTATGTCTAGCCAGGTACAGCTAGGTAGCTGGGGGCTGGAATCTGCAGCGCAGGGAGGCCCAAGCTTTCTGGGCACCCCCCGCTGCAAATTGCGGCCCGCAGCTGCCCCAGAAGATGGGGCGTTCATTGAAGCGCCATCCTCTGGCGCTGAACCCCGCTCTTCCAGTGGCCCTGGTGCGGTGGCTCACTGGGTAATATTTTTTTATTAGAAATAAAAAAAAAAAAAGCCATTAGGGACTCCATCTTTAATTAAAAAAATCCTCTTCCGTCCGACGTAGTCCAAAACACAATCTCAGCACTGCTACATCCCCATCTGTGCTTAGACAGACAGGGATGTAGCAGAGCTGAGAGCTGACTAAACAGTCAGGGTTCAGCTCAGGTCATTATGACCTGAGCTGAACTCTGCTGTCAGCCAGACTCGCTCTGCTCCGGAGATTCCCTAGCAGTGACGGAAGTTAATTTATTCACTGCTCTGTCACCATTCGGGAATCTCCGGAAAGAGCAGCAGAGAGACTCGAGGAGCGAGCCTGCAGCCGGTGCCGGCGGAGGCAGTGGTAAGTAGCCGGCCGGTCCGGTGCACCCCCCACCCTCTCCACCCGAACCAACCCCCTCACACCCCCCGGTTCAATCCTTTATTTTTTTTTTTTACTATTCTTTAAAAGCCAGCGGCTTTTTGCCACCGGGTTTAAAAGAATAACATGGGGATTTGCAGATTTTTCCTCTGCTGCCAGACCCCTTATAGGGTCCGTCAGGAGAGGAATCGCTGCAATACTCGCCTCCCCATTAATTAACATTGGAATCGCTAGACTCGCAACGAGTAGCGAGTCCTGGACTCAGACTCGTCGGAGTCTAGCGATTCCGAGTAGTTTAGGATTCGCACTTGCATTAAAGAAAATTGTCTTAAATTCTTACCTGTATAAAAGACTCCTGTCCACACATTCAATTAATCAGTCAGACTCTATTCTCTACAACATGGGCAATATCAAAGAGCTTTCTAAGGATGTCAGGGAAAAGATCCTAGACCTGCATAAGGTTTGAATGGGCTGCAAAACCATAAGTAAGACGCTGGGTGGGAAGGAGACAACTGTTGATGCAATACTTAGAAAATGAAAGAAGTACAAAATGAGTCGCGGTGCCTAGCCTGCAATGTGAGAGGACGTGTGTGTGAGGTCTCTCCTGCCGACACACACTGATTCTGCCGGTGGCTGGTCCTGCAGAGATCCCAAAGTGCTCAGAAACATTGCTGGTACTCTGCTGTTGGTGCTGGGAGCAGGCCTGGAGCTGCAGGAGCCCGAGATGACCCGCACACGGCAGCGAGATCCAGGTGCAGGCAGAGGAGGAAAAGGCCAAGATGGTGGAGAAGCTCGGGAGGATGCAGCACGAGCTAATTCTGCATGTGCTAGAAGACAGACTGCAGCTGCTTGCCTGGAGAAGTTGATGAGAGAGGAGGAGGGGAGAGCAGACGCTGGAGGTATGGAGGGGGACACTGGAGCTGGGGCTGGAGCAGAGGTGGAGATGCAGGACAGTGACTTGGAGAGCCAGGAGGCTGACATCCTGGCTGCACAGCAGGCAGCAATTGCTGCTGACACACTGGAGGAAATGGGCAGTGTGCAAGGAGAGCCTTCACTAAGAGACATTTTTGCTGTGGTGTCATATTGCAAACACAGTTTAACTACACTGACTCACCAGGTCTCAGGGATTCATGCTGAGATTACTGGGATTAAGGCAGCTATGCAGAAGGCTGAGGTACGCACAGGAGAGGTGGAGGAATGTGTGGGCAATGCAGAAGATAACATAATGACTTTGCAGACGAATCAATCTAAATTTGACAAACAGCTTGCTGAGGTTCTGGCGAAGAATGATGATCTCGAGAATAGATCACGCCGGAACAATGTTAAGATTGTGGGGGTCCCTGAAAAGGCGGAAGGGGCCAATCCAACAGAATTTATTGAGCAGTGGATAATGTCTAAATTCGGAGCAAATGTTCTGTCCAAAGTCTTCGTGATGGAGAGAGCCCATAGGATCCCACTGAGACCGCAGCCTCCGGGTGCTCCCCCCCGAGCCATGCTGGCTAGACTGTTGAATTACAGGGACAGAGACACTATACTCCGAAAGGCTAGAGATGTCCACGATTTGACAATTGATGGACAACATATCTCCTTTTATTCGGATTACTCCCCTACGGTCCAAAAACTGCGGATGAGATTTTCTGATGTAAAGCGGAAGCTGAGAGACATGGGCCTGAAATATTCTATGATGTACCCAGCTAAACTCAGACTAGTTGCGCTGGGTAAAGTCCACTTCTTGCAGTCCCCTGAGGAGGCCATGGAGTGGATCGAAAAGAATAGCAGAAGAGTCTGGGACTATAAGGAGAGTTGAAATATTGGTGCATGGGTTCCTGTGTATTCTTGTTCTTTTATTTTTGCAGGTGTTACGGGACATTAGAAACTTATGCGGCCCGGTCACGGCAAAGAGTTGAGGAAAATTACTTTCTTTTCCATAGTTCAAAGCAAAAGGCGGGAGAGGCCTTGGTTGAGATAACGGTTACGTTTTAAACAATTGTTACAGTTGTGTTACGTTGCATAACGTATTGGCTGGTGGTATTCCCCCACTCTCTGCTAGAGAGGG